>WTSP01018749.1:2500-27500 GCA_025331215.1 Actenoides lindsayi | reverse complement strand
GTCTTTCCACAGTACCAACTGGCAGTTGGCATCAGAGAGCTTGGACGATTTTACGTAGCTAGTCATACCACAGTGCCTGGGTGATGCACAGTTTTATCAGCTCATAATTAATGGGCTTCCATCATTGTTTCTTATGTCAAGGAACGATGGGCCTCAGGAATGTGAATCCACCAGTTGTTACACTAGATATATGTTTAAAGTATTTCCCCTTCACCTCCTACCACAGCAGATTTATTTAAAAGAGGTGTTAGCTTAGGAGAACACGCACAGAATCACTGAGAATGAGGCTGGAAAACACCCCAAGAGGTTATCGAGTTCATCACTCTCTGCAGCTATGAGAGACACTATCTAACGTGTCTATCTCTTCATTCCAACACTTTGGGACAAATTTACTAAAGGTGTCAGAAGAGGAATCCCAGCATTGTCAGCAGACTTGTGCCCACTATATTTCAAGATAGCATGTGTTCTTTGTTTACAAGGCAGATACTTTTATAGCCACATATATGAATTGCCAATAACTGTTGTCATGTAAAGCTATCTGGAGTGGAATACTGACAAATTAAAGTACATTTGAATCCTGAGTCCCCTGAATTAGTGAAACAACTTTTGCTAGGTGAAAGAAACAGAGCAGATGGAGGATATTTTCATGGAAATATCAAGAAATTATTGAAACTTCAAAATTCACTAAGAGGTCAACCAGTCATACTTTTTGTCTAATGGTGAGACAAATTAAGATATTAATAGAAAATGCACAAAAAATAAGCAAAGAAATGGGGTGGTGATCTGGAACCTGGACAGACATCGAAGATCTCAAATCTTAACTTGAGGTGAACATGCAAAACTGAACAGATGCTGTATCAGAGGAAAGGTTGCTTGCGCTGCAGATACACTGTTACACATGTGTATGTTGTCTGGCACTTCTCTAGGGAGTCTTAAAAGGCAACTCTGTCTTCTAGAGGTGACAACCTGAATTAATTATCCTTCTAAGTAATTCCCATCTTACAGCTAGGAAGACTGCAGCATAAGGCCTACAAGTAGAAATGTGGGAGATACACAACAGCCCAGCTCTTCCCTCATCACAGTATCCATTGCACAAGATGTACGGGGAAATGTAGCAAAAGTATCTTGCCCAAGAAAATGTAATTAATATCAGAAAAACTGTCTTCCTTTTATGCAAGAGAGGTCTCTCATGGTTTGTGCTTCATCTGAAGAGAAGAAATTACATTGGCTAAGAGAGGAAGTGGAAAGAAATCATCTACCCACTCCCCACAGCAAAAATCACAAAAAGAAATAAAAAAACCCCATAATCTACTCTCTCCGTCCTCTAGCTCCAATGTGTAAACATGCAGCGCTAGAAGGAGAAGAGCCTAAACTGTTGAATGAGATACAGGGATAAAGGAGAAATAAAAAGTATCTTCATGTGTTATGCTGGTCATTTGAGACAAGTAAGGCTTAATTGTTGGTATGCAAGAGGGAGAAAACAAGCTAATGGTGCTGATGGAGGGTTTTTGCAGAGAAATACTGAATGAATATCCTGACTCCAAGTTACTCCTGCCATCCAGAAGAGAGACCCGTATAAAAGGCAGGAAAAGAGTTTAGACAGTGTCTTCTCTTTCTTAGTATGTCAGACACAGTAGCTGTCGAGAGCTCAGCAGATCCAAAAAGATAGGGAAAAGTGACTGTAAATATGTAAGCAACTAAAATACTAAAAGAAATATGTTCAGACTGGAAAACAGCTTGATTCTGTGTTTAAAAGAAAGAGTTCCAGTGCTTTGCCTGACTCATCACATTCCTTCCTACTGGCCAGCAGAAAAGAGAAAGAAGGCAAAAAGAGGGTGAAAGAATAATGGGGATAGAGTGGGATAACTGAAAGGGAGGACAAAGCAGAAGAATAACAACAGAGTAAGAAGGAAGCTGAAGAGAATGGTTTTTGGAGTGCTGAGTTTGAAAAAAATGATCTAGAGAGTTAACAGTAAAAAATGAAAATTCTGATATCCTAGAAGTTAAAAAGGAAAATGAAATACAAAATTAATTATAATTACATGACAATATAGGATTTTCCATATTAGATCACACTATTAATCCATCAAGTTGTGTATTCTGACCGTAGTAGTGGAATGAAGGACTAAAGAAAGATGTACAAAACAATAACTATGCATCCATCCAACCAAGCAAGGGAGAGAGTGATTTCCCTGGCCCTGCAGTAATCAGTTTACATCCCAAAGCACAAGACTGGGTTAGCATTAGGAAAAGTTATTAAAGATCATAAAATTATATGGGCTTTTTATTTTGTTTTTAAATTAACCCAGCTATTTCGCTTGCCTAGATGAGCTCTTGCATCAGGGGATCCCTTGAGTTGACTGTCCTACTACTTGCACTAAGTAGTCCTTCTTCTGCTGAGACTGTAATTACAGAAGGATCAAGCAGTCTGTTTGTTATAGTAGGTAGCACAACATAAAAGTTTTTATGTCCATTTCTCTCTTTCACTATCTGTTCCTGGTCTGACAGTTCCAATTTTCTTTCTTAATGGATCATCATCAGCTTAAATTTCCTCTTTTGAAAATAACATCCTTACGTATTCTGCTTGCGTGCTTAATTTTGCTTTGAGGTCAGCCTGATGATGATCCCCAGCCTGGAGTGGTGTTTTGTACTTTTTCTTCTGAGCCGTCATCTGCAGAAGAATACAAATACTTCTGAATGAGTTAATGTGACCTTTCCCAAAATTACTTATCCACTGGTTTCTGGTGGATGGTGGAGAACGAAGACAAATATCGAGACCAAGTGTGTCTAGTCAAGAAAGAAGGTGAGTGGCTTGGAAGCTACTTTTCATCATGGTTTTAAAAATAAAATTCTCAGATTTCTCCACCTGGGAAGTATGGATGTGAATTTCCTATTGAGCACAGGAAGGTTATCAAAATATCCAGGCTGGATAGGAGGTTATGTAAGCTGCTCAAAATGGAAAGAGAAAATTATGTTTCCAAGAGAGTAATTATCTCACAGTCTGAGAATTCACCAAAGGTGTTACTAGGTAGGAGTATGGCAAACTGTTATGAGTCCTCTTCTTTCCAAAACCACTAGCTAGATGATCTTCCCTATGTATTGTTTTCACCTCTCTTCTCTGCTATTGGTAATTAACTAAATGCTTTTTGGGGGGATACATATATTTTTTGCTTTTTTAAACAGTGACATATTGCATTACTGCCTCATTGATTTTATCACACTCTATCTATATCACAGAGAATAACACAGCTGCCTTCTTATCTCAGCCTTTCCAGTGAGACTATGAAAGAGAGTGTCAATGTCTTCAGAGTGTGGCTGCATTACCACACTAGGGCAAGTGTTTTAACAAATCCCAGAAAGTGTAAGTATAGCTTCTCAAACTGTTTAAAAACTGAGAGACAACAAAATGTAAGATCAGAATCTCTGCCTCATATTTTCACCATGTCTAAAGCAAAACCAAGAAAAAATACATTTTGTTTGTCTGTTTATTTATTTTAACATCTGAAGTCCAAAGCTAACACACTATCATCAAATTCATTCATGCCCAGCCCATTCACTCTCTGGCTGTCCCTGGTTTCTTTCGTCATTAAGGCTTAGAGGAGCAAACTATGTGAGATAGCACCAGATTTGGTTTTATGATAAAGGCACCTATTACCTTTACTCTCCCTTTCTTGGCAGTGGAGGAGCAGTTTCATGTCACAGTCATGGTTTTGTAACAGGAGGAGATATAGAGTGAGAAAGGAGAATGAAAAAGTAAGAGATGGAGTGAGACAAGGAAAAAAAGTGAGGACATTACAGTAAATGTATCTATAATCTTTTAGCAAAATATTCTGGCTTCTTAAGTGCTCTGTAGCTTTGGTTTTATGAAAGGAAAGAGAAAAAAAAGCACTTATGAATAGTAAAAAGTACATTTTTGCCAGAAAACATGATTTCTACTTCTCCACTTTAAAACTGGAGACTCTTCGAACAAACATTTTGTGAACTAGGCCTAAAACTTTTTATTTTTCAGGCTCAAAACAGGTATGCCTTTTAAGATTTATGGGTTTGCGTGTCTTTTAAAGTGTAAATTACTTTTTTGCTAATATCAAAATGACAGCCTCAGGAGCTTTTTTTAAAAGATGGGACTGCAGCAAATAATGCACAAGCTTCCCACGCTGTGCTGTCAGAAGGCCTCCGTGCCATCTTACAACACCCTTGCTATTTCTGCCCTGACACTCCTTCAAGCAGGAGCTGACAATCCTGCTAAATCATGTGGTAGGTTAGTGATGTGGGAAAATGTCAGCATGTGATTACAATAAATCTCCAAACTCTGTTTCACTTTATGTGACCCATTCAGGATTCAAATTTAGAAGCACAATGCAGTGAAGGTGGAGGAGAGATGTGTGGATTACATGTCCCTCGGTCAGCCTGGGATATGGAACAGGGGTTCACTCAAGGGATATACTTTCCCTTTGGGTTTCCATTTTCTGGAGAGGAAAAGGAAGAGAAACTTAAGTTTGTAGCAAGGGCTTCAAGGAAATGTACTGGAAGAAACTAAACTAACTAAGATGAAATCCAGGCTGCCTTGAATGCCTCTTTGATGAGCAATTTCCATTTGAAGGGCAACTCCAGAAGCTGCTTCTGATAGTGCTAAGGGTTGTCATCACCATCTCTTCTCCTAAGGAATTTCCATCTAGGAAGTCCTCTGATTTCCTGATTTCATCTTAACTCACATGGCTGGTGTTACAAGCAAGTTAAACAGATTTAGTTCAAGTTCTCTACTGGATTTCACTGAATTTTCTTTGTTAAAAGAGGATTTTCTTAGAAAACTTTTTCATTAAATGATTAATGGGTCAGTTACTGATATACACTTAGTTAATGGTGAGAGATACCTGTGCTGCTGTGAAGACTGTCAGATACTACATAGTTCGATTTTCCATGTATTTTAATTTTGGTCAAACCTTCTCAAGCCTGTTTCCCCTCTCAGGCATTTTAAGCCAAGCTCTGCAATCTGCAAAGCCTGAGAAATCTGAAAGTACATGGGATGGGTCTTGGAGACAGACATGGTCAAAAGTAAAGCTGGTCATTTAGCAATGACTGAAGACCAGAAGTAAGGTTCTGAGCCAACACAGAAGTGACAAGGTAAGTAGGCTGGGAGCCTAGGTAGTAGGTACACAGGTGGATGTACACAGCCAGAGTGGCTGTATAGGATGTGGGGAACCACCTTGCCTGTATGATGAAGTCTCTGTACAGTCAGCACAAATAGACCAAGGTGTAGGAATTAAAGGACCATCTAGCTGGTGCCAAACAGACTAGTTACTGAGCAGCTCCTCAGAGGAGAGGAATGTGTTTCTCAGCGGAACAGAGCTGAAAGAAGTCTTTCCTTATCTCACCTATGTGAAGTTGTGTTTGTGTTTGTGCTCCTTTGGCCTTTTGAGAATAACAGACATCTCACATACTGTGCTACATTCCTTCCCAATTTATGTGTATTGCAAATATTTTTTTAATTCAGTTGCAGGTCTGTTCAGGAAGTGAATAATGTGTTTTGTTTTTAAATCTAGAAGCTACATGCTATAAAACATAAAATAAAATACAACACCACAGGGAGTCCAGCTGCCACATAGAAAGGTGATCTCTCTAAAACCCTCTGGCCTGAAAGAAAAAATTGAGTTTAGACATTTTTATAGGATTTCTCCAGCTAAAGCCCACCTTCAAATCCCACTTAACTCAGTATGTTTACATGTGTCAAATTTTCATTACATAATAAACAAAAACATGTGTACAAATGTGAAGAAACTAAAATCAGATGGCTGGTGGACTGTAGGGAACTGTGATTATTCAGTTCCCTGCTGATATCTTTCCAGAATGTCATGTCCAGCTGCCGATTTTGGCAACCTATAGCCATTTCACCATCCTTAAACTACTCTTTATATTAAACAAATTGTCTTTTCTTCTGCAACAGTAGAGACTACATGTTTTTTAGAACTGGATAGCTCTAAAAGACCAATACCATTTATATATATAGCACTGAATTTCACAGTAAGATGTTATTTTTCTCTAGTAACATAGAAGATACATCCTTTCTGATCTTCCCACTTATGGTAGTATCAAATTAATCAGTATCATAATTATACTGATTCCTTTTCCACATACTATTACTGGAAACAGTCACAATTGTGCAAGACACTTCTGTGAGACTGGATATGTGGGTATGACATAAACCTCAACAGTCACAGAGAATGAAGAACATGCAAATGTCCAAGTGATGTACAAAATTAATATACAGCTATTGGCCTGTGAAGACAAACACAGGACCAGCAACTGGAGCTGCTTAACCAAGGGAACGGGGCAGAAGGGTCTACAGAGACAAGAGGGAGAGAAGGGCTCTGGGGAGCAATCTGATGCAGAAATGGCTGACCTCATCCTCCAGCTAAGGAAGACAGTTCTGCATTGTCAGGGTACCAAAAGGTAAAGGAGTGACAAGACTAGACTTAAAACATCTTAAGGCGTCAATCTCTCTTATTAATGTAGGTCACTGGATAATGTCTTGTCCAACAGATGTAAAAGTAGCAAATCTCCTAAGTCAAAATATCACCCAGTCTGTATGGATACTGTAGAAGCAGAGAAAATAAGCTGCTATCAGACTGTCTTACTGCAAAGGCCACTGTGGTAGGGGCCTTTTTGGAAACAGGGAATTTCAGTATCTCAGTGTATTTTTGAGAACTAGCTACAAACAATGAGGAAGGTTAACAGCACCAAAGTAGTTCTGTAGCTTGTTACATCTTCCACTGGGCCTCATACTCAGTAACAAGTAAACTGCTGCTGTAGAATGTGCTTGTTCTGAACCTGAACACAAAGATTCAGGTAGAAAGAGTTCTTTGTGAAGTGATTTAATAATTTCTAAGACTGTCTGGAAATACACAGAAATTCTATTGCTTCTGTACTATAAAATGACACTTTCTGTTCTATGAAACCAGAGACTTGGTTACCCTGCAGTCTTGATGCTTATTCCCAGTTCTGACCAGGTCTTCTCCTCCTGGGAATTTCAAAGACAGTAAGAATTCAGAATTAATTTTTCCATAATTTCTATATACCACAAACACTGTGCATCTCTGAGGGTGCCTCTTTGCAATAAGTCGACACAAACACAAAGCAACAGAAATGATTAATGTCAAGCTTAGGATTACAGAGTAAAACTTTCCCTTCAGCACTTCTTTCCCCTGTCTAAAACCATGGATATGCTGCCAAAATTATCCCAGTACCCAATGTACAAGTTCTTGGTGAGCAGACTGTGATGATGCAAAACGGTCAGAGATTTGACTAAAAAAGGCGATGTTCTAGAACTCCTTGATTGTCTCATCAAGACTCAGGGTAAAGTATAGCTGGTAGAGCTGCCTTAATGGAACTGTCGAAATACCTCTAACAAAATCTTGCTCAAAAGGTTATTAACAAAGCTAAGCAGTCATTGGTAAAATTGACAACTGGGTTGAGGATTAGAAAGAAGAAGGGAGAAAACAGAGCAAAACCAATGTATCAAATTTCAACATCAAAGTTAATGTTTAGGCATCTTGAGTTCCCCGATTGGGCAAATGATGCTGATCGTCTCAGCAGTGGGATAAAAAAAAAAGAGGTGAACATTAGTGTAATCAAACAACAGATATTAATTTATCATGCCAGATAAAAGCCCTGCTTTGAGATAGACATGCACACGTTTTTTATTCATGTTTACAAGTAGGGTAAGACAGACCCCACTTGGTAGCTTCTGCCTGCAGGAATAACTAAGCTGTTTCATTTGCATGGAGACATTTAATATAGGTTTTGTAAACAAAACTGTGAATTAGAAAGGCTGAAAAACACACTGTTATATCTTCCATCAGACCTCATATTCAGTAACAGGTAAACTGCTGCTGTGGAATACACTTGTTCTGAACCTAAACACTGAGGATGAATGTTCTCAAGGCCTTGAGAAAGAGAGATGATTTCCACAAAACATCTGCAATGATTCTCGTTTTCCTGGAACAAAATAGTGCTATGCACCATTTTACGATACTTACAGAAACCTCTAAGCTCTTGTTGCAAGTCCTTCTCAATTAAAGGAAAGGACCTTATAGTCCTTACATTCCTACAGGATTTGATCCTATATGCAGGCAAATGCAGTGGGTTGTGAAGGTGCTCAGTAGCAGGCAGGAGCAAGCCGCTAACCCTTTCATTGCTAATAATGACATTTCCTTCAGGATGATGTTATATCCATACATTTTTCCAGCAAGAAAATCTTGCAGCCACTCAGGGAGAAACTATAGGACAATTGTAAGGGCCTCAACAGCTTTGAGGCAGTGAAAGTCCTTCACAAAACCAACTGTTCAGGAGCAAATCCCATCACCTCTCCACCTCCCCCTCATCACTGCCTTACACACAAGAGCAGCAATCAATTGGCCCCCAGCTGGCAGGCACACTATTTTTTCTATTTAACAACCTCCAGGGTGGTCTCTTTCACTAATCCCCCAGGCTGTACAACAGAGCTGGAGCTGAAGTAGCTTCTGCAGTCAGCTGTTGGGCTGTACATAAAATGGAGCAGCAATGCGTGTTGCCAATGAGGCATTCCTTGAAGTATTTTCCTCATGGCACCTTCCCAAGCATACCTTTACACTTCTTACATGTTATGCATTTGTTGCTTAATCTTTCTCAGATTAAAATGATATTTAAAGGATGGATCAGGGCACTGAATACAATGTTTAACTGTAATGTTTCTTTGGTATTAGGCTCACAAGCATGTTTAACAGTTGTTTAAAAACTTGATGCTAAGGATTCTCCCAGGTTAGGATGCCCATTTCCTGTAGTCCAGCTGAAGCTGTGCAATGCAAGCTTGAGATTTCAGCACTACAGCAAAAGAAGAAGGAAAAAAAAAAGAAAAAAAAGCTTTTGAAGACACAGAAAAATATTCCTTTCTGTGATTCATCTTTATTTCTTCTTCTAAGAACTTCTGATTGTTGTTGCTAAATGTCATATGTGCACAGTATATATTTCTAACATTCTGTTTTCCTTGGATGTATATTTATGGGCATTTGTTCCCATGATATTTTTAGATACCAGAACATCTTATAACTTCTGTAATGTTGAGGTGTGATTCCTATCCTCCACTGAGACACAGAGGACAGGTCCTGAGCTTTAAAATCTGTCTTTCTAGCTCAAGCCTTAGGGTAGGAAATTAAGGAGAAAGGCAACAAAACCTTAATATTCCAAAAGTGAGTCCGTGAGTGCTTCCAGTGAACTCTGTTGTGCAGTGCCAAGCAAACTGTCTCAGTGTGTGGAAGCAAGTACATCACTCCACATGGGCTAATTTCCTCTGCTGCTCAGAGTAAATACTGCTGCACTTCTGTCTGACCACTGCTTGTCCCTCCTACCTAAATCAACTAATTTTGCTGCAGATATATCACATCCCAAGGTAGCAGTTTACATGTTACTAAGTATGAGGGCTGATGGAAGACACTGTAGGCCAAGAAGGTACTTTGATGCTGATAACCTGTATAGCTGGTTTGCTACCACTTCTCTTAGGCAGTCATTGTAATGGATTTGGTGTAAGCTGTGCATGTGTGACATGTCAGAGAATCAAAGAATGGTATGGGTTGGAAGGGACCGTAAAGATTATCCATGTCTGCCATAAGCAGGGACACCTTCCACTAGATCAGGTTGCTCAAAACCCCATCCAACCTGGCCTTGAACATTTCCAGGGAGGGAGCATCCACAACTTCTCTGGGCAACCCATTCCAGTGCCTCACCACCCTCACAGTAAAGAATTTCTTCCTTATATGTAGTCTAAATATACCCTCTTTCACCCTAAAATCATTACTCCTCATTCTAACACTACACTCCCTGATAAAGAGTCCCTACCCACCTTTCCTGTAGACTCCCTTTCAGTGCTGTAAGGCTGCTACAAGGTCTTCCTGGAGCCTTCTTTTCTCCAGGCTGAACAACCCCAACTGTCTCAGCCTGTCCTCATAGGGAAGGTGCTTCAGCACCCTTATCATCTTTGTGGCCCTCCTCTGGACCTGCTCAAGCAGGTCTGTGTTTTTCTTACACTGGGGACCCCAGAGCTTAACACAGTACTCTGGGTGGGGTCTCACCAGAGTGGAGAAGGACAATCACCTCCCTTGACCTTCTGACCACACTTCTCTTGATGCCGCCCAGGATGTGTTTGGCTCTCTGGGCTGCAAGAGCACGTTGGTGGCTCATATTCAGTTACATACTGAGTAACTACTAGTTTGTGCCTTCTGCTGTACATGTGCTTTGTTTTTTTGCTTTTGGATTCTTCTTCATTCTACCTTGTTGCATTTCCTTCCCACCCCCCCCCACCCCCAGCCCCCCCCAAACTGAGCTTATTCTCTTCCTAACAACTTTTTCTGGTACTCAGATTTTCAGCAATATGTGAAGAGGGTCTTCAATACTAACCCAAAAGAGAAAGCATTGTGATTCTCAGAAGAAGGATTACTTTTGCTTTTGCTGAAGGAGCTGCAAGCCCCAGGACCTCACCAACATGCTCCTTTCCCCATGCAAACAAAATATGAGTTTCCTGTGGACAGGGAAATCTCCCTTACCTCCTCAAAGCTGGCAAGGCTGGAGTCAGCTCAGTGCCCACAGAGGGGTCCCCTTTGGCAGCAATGTGAAGCATACCTTCTTCTTCCTGTGTAAATGCTTTCTTTACGGGACTTGAGCAAAGGCACAAAACTGAACTTTTAAGCCTAGATATATTCACCAGGACAGCTTCTCACTGAGTGACTTCAGTGCTACTTAACATTAGTATCCAGTAGGTTCAGTGGTAGCTCAGAGACACACTGTCCCCAAGCAGAACTCCCATTGATCCTCCACCCTCAGATCTGAAAACAGTGGGCTACTTTCTCAGATAGTTAAGCCAATATAGCTCAGTTACTTTATAGCATTTTATACATGCTGTGGTTCTGGCCCATTTTTTCAGCTTTCTGTCCTAATCACTTGTGTAAGTAGTGTCAGAATTTGGTCCTAGGAACAAATAATATCTTTTGAAAATAGATTCCTGGAAGATGAGGTTAAAATGTTTGATGCTGGTAAACCTTACAAAAGGATTTAAGTTAGCTAAGCTGATTGGAAGGAAAACCAGTTAAAATCCTGATAGTAACATCAATGCATGAAACAGAGCACTCCTAAAATAAAATTAAAATAGGTCAGAAGTTTTCAAATTAATACTTTCATTCACTCTGTCTGCTGGAATAGGTTTTGTGGAATCACTCATCATTTTAATGCCCTTAATTCATCCCATTTAAGAACCAAATATTACATAAATTATTATCAAAGTTTTCTTGTACCATTTATCTTATTTTTAACAACTTAAGAACTATTACCAAATATATACACCACACACATTAAAATGTGCAGAGACCACAGAACATTTAGATTAATACTAATGAGATAATCCACCTGCCTATTTCACTGCACAACAGCTGCACAGATTTAAAAGGGTTCAATTAAACTTTATTCAGTGCATAGATAATTGATCCAATGTGGAGAATGATGTCACTGCTAGGTTAAAAAATATATTTTACCTTTTAAAATAAAATTGCTCCAGTAGAAAAACTGGAAATATAAACCTGACACATAAATCATTCTGGAAACTTTGGTTTATAGACCAACAAAAAGAAGGAAAATGAAATAAAATCACAGCAGATACAACATGCAGATGCCTATTATTTCATTTCCTCTCCAAAAGGGGCAATAGAAATCTAAATGAGACATTGTTGCTCTCCTACCATATGGGAAGTTAAATTCGTCTTTGGTATTTCACTGTATTCTTAAAGGTTTTGTCTTTCTACCCTCCACAGCAATGAAACAGCACCATTTCCCTATTTTAACTGCTAACTCAGATAGCGCCAAACTTTTATAAGATGCTTTTTTAATAAATAGGGAAGAATACATCTTTAAAAAGCTGTCCTGCCCACCATCTGCTTGGGGCACTGTAATGGTTGCTCTGGGATCAGTGGGTAGACCAGAAGGACATACTTAGGCCTCTGCTCCAGGCTACTGAAAACGAAAGCACAGCTTCTTGTAAAGTGTGTACCACTCCATATTTATGGTAGTGGACTGCAAAATAGATTACTTTATAACTTGACACAACATAGCATTATTTCCAGCACTGGTAATGGCAGTCACTAATCCAGTCCATCCACTTCATGTCAAGATCATACAAAGATTATTAGAAAGAAAGAACGATTAAAAATAAAAATCATCTATCCACCAAGGCATTAATATAGTTCCCATCCTTATAACATTTTGGTGGCTATCCAGAGTGGACATTGGTATAATAATTTTAACTTTAGACTGTCAAAGTAATTTACATTGAAAAGAACTTCTACAGAGAGAAACTGAGGAAGAGACGAATTAACCTGTATATGCCATCCATAATGGATTACTCCATCACAAAGGAAACTAAACAACTTTCTTCACACTAACCCACCAATGTGATGGAGCTACTTTCTTCCTGCTTAATTCAGGACCCTGTATCCTTCTAACCATGTGAGGACTGACCTGGAGATGCAGCCATTGAATACACAACACCTGAGATGCTTTCTAGATGTCTGCAGTCCTCACTCCTGCCAGAGGTAAGATGTGCTGCAGTGCTCCTAGTGCACCCCTAAGTCATGGGAACTTTGGACTTGGTTTCTTAAGTCACTTGCCCAATGTATCTCAGACAATCAAAGTTGGAAACAGATTTTATCAAACTGGACTAACCACTGGATCATGACATTCTTTAATAGACCGGTTTCTGTCAAGTGAAATAGGGTAAGCAGTAATGTCAACTGCATGTCTACATCATGCACAGAGGTAAAGATGGATACAGAGTAAATCATGCTCCATAGACTTTAAGTAGAGCTCACTGAGATTCCTTGTCTTATCTATGATTTTGGACCGATTCTTTGCAAAACTTGTTGTAATTAAAGTTCTTACAGATATATTTCAGACAGATATAGACACATATTAATATACATACACATCTAACCGTTCATTATTCTTGACTGTGAAGGCTTATGACTATTGACACTGTCAATTTTTACCTCATTACTCATCACTGCTTACTCTGAGTGCTACTAGTATATTTCCATGAGTTTGTGTGTGCTGCAATGTAAATTCTGACATTGCTAGTGTCAGTCACTAATATACCTCATTCAGTTCATGTCAAGATGATACATCACAATGCTCAACAACTGTCAACCCTGCTTTAAATAGATCTACATTTTCCCCAACTTTACAAATAATATACATATACATATATATGTGTCTTAAGTTCCACATCAAGTTCTACTTCTACAATATGACCATAACAGTCATCCTAAATATTTTCCAAAGCAATTACTAGGTAAGGTAATTTTTTGTTAATTTAATTGATTTTGTTTTTACAAAACAATTTAGAAAACTAAAAACAAACTGAAAAACTCCAGACATGTTTCAATTTCTTTATAGGTCAAGACTTTTTTCCCCCATACATAAAAAAATAATTTTATTTCACTGAACTGTTGCTTCTACGTACTTGCTAGCACTGGTTTGTAACACTTGCAAATGTTTAAAAGAAGATCGGTTTAAACATGCTTACAAATATCACAGATTAACCAGAATACGCAACTGAACTATATTCTCTATGGTTTTGAGTATAATTTTAAAGGAAAACTTAAGCTTGGTACCATTTAACCTTCTCTCTTTGCTGGAGTTACTCCTGTCACCATTTCTGTGTTTTAGCGTGCTGTTCTCTACAGAAAGCCCATACTATGTTTATACTTTCTTCTGCTTCACATGTTATATTTTTGTTGTAGACCTCCTCATGAAATAATCTATTATTCCTTTTTACCTAAGTTTATCATTCCATTTGCCTCTTCTTTGTTTCAATACACACTTGCTTTTTTCTCTTGCGCTGATCTGGCCAGCTGCAGTAAGTAGTGCTGGTTGGGTGATTAGGTTCATGTGGTAATTAAGAGACTCCGCCACCATACCTGGGCCTCTGCAGTGAGACGTCACAGGATGAGTGCTCATCTGACGGCCAGAACTAGGGAACGGCTTCATGTAAGGGACCCCAAGGACAGTGCTCGTGCTCCTCAGCCTATCTGCACCAGCCCAGCTGTAAACTGGCTCATGTTTAGATCAGCAGGAACAAGAACTGTCACAGGGTCTGTCAGGCTCTCCTTAGTACTGACAGGTGCTATGGATTAAAAAGAGAAAAATCATATTGGAGACTAGCAAGAATAGGTAACGTATTGAACCTCTAAAAGTAATTGAACATGTATGTTATATACACACACATTTCTGGTGAAACTGAGTTCCCAGAGAAACCATCTACATAAGAATATTCTCCAAAAAACTGTGGTAAGGTTTCTTATCCTTTGCCATTTCTGAAAGTAAGTTGCTATAATATGAAAAGTCTGGAAAAAAATTATTTTTTTTTTTTCATTTTTCCCATTCACATTCAGCTGGGGTTTAGTTCTCAGCAGGACTAGGACCTTGAATGTTTTAAAGAAATAAGATTTTGAAATAGAGAAGCTATAAATAATAGACAATTTAGTGTTGCAGCTGCACAATATAACTACTATCTCTCATTTTTAACAGCAAAAGAAGTTGCATTGATCTGGACACAAACAGACTTAAGCACATGAAAATCTGTGGTGCACATGAAATGGACATGGTTGAATCTATTCCAATTATTCCATTGATTATGTGCATTTTTTCTCCAATGTATGAACTTACACATGTATGAGAACTTCAAAGAAATACATTCAGTGCCTAGCAGGATTTTCAAAATAATCTAACCTTTGAAAATCCCATTGGCAGACTATCTACATTTTTAAATGGCTAAATATCCTTTAAAATCTGACATTCTACAACCATAATTTTGTACATATATAAGAATGTGCAACATGATGATCTTCCTCCCAATCTGTGTGGCTTTCTAACATTGCATGTTTATTAAAATAAACATAAGGGGAAGAGGAAGACCAGTTTTGTTTTCTCACTGATTTATAGAAGAGTTCATTAAAACATACATGCTGTCTATGCAAAGTAAACATAAAAAAAAAAGTAACAGGGTGATCTTCCTTTTTGTACATTTTGATTAAGTGAAAAGACATAATGATAACAAAGAGAAATGGTGATTGAGTCCATTGATCTAAGTAAATGCCTAAGTAATATTACAGATGGTGTTTTAGGAAGAGCAGTAGTTCTGTACTAGCATAGGAAATCCAAAATAAGTTCATCTATATTAATTGAATTACTTAAATCCACTGGATCACTAAAAATAGCCTGGGTTTACATGGTGTACCTCACCACAGGATTTAACCCATAAAGCTAATTTAACTTTATGGATGAGCACACACACAAATAATAATCAGGAAATCAAGAAGTTACATTTCTCATGGCAAACATAACTCATCTAGATTGCAGAGATGTAGATTATATGAATGATTAAAATGTATCAGTAATAGGAAATACTACCTACATACATAGAGGTCAAATTTTAATTCCTGCGGGAACTGTAACTTTGAGTTTTCTGACTTATGTATTTAAATTTTCAGACATAATGCTGATTTTCATGTTGAACATAATTTAGGTTTTGGAATCACAAATACCGTCCCCATACTACTTCGTTCACCTCTCAGTAAAGTACGCTTTTGAAGTAACAGTGTTTAATATGATAGCTCTGGCACAGCTCTGATTAATTGAGCTTCTGCTTAGGAGTTATATACACACTACTTGATACCTAAAAATCCATTCTGCTTTGAGTTAGGACTAGATCATCACTACTTGTTCCTTTCATGAGCAAACAAACCTAATGACAGCATTAAGGTTTCAGATGCAGACGTGGTAGGCTGCACAGATAAGACATACATATATCCTTTATTTAGCATGACAAAAAAACTTAAACATATCTTTCAGTACTGTCTCATACAAACACAGTACATCACTAGCCTGGACACCAAGTTATTTAAAGCTATTATTTAGTACCATAATAAGTAGCAATTTAAATACAAGGTAAAATCATTACATTGTCTTGTTTACTACTGATGTTAATGTCAAGCTGACGTGTAATGCTCCAGAAAAGGCAGCCTATGATTTGTTATCATTAAACTGTCAGTTCTGTCATGTGTTAGGCATAGATTCATACTATACTTCTTTCAGCATATCACTTTATTTTCTATCAGTCAAAAACCAAAGTGTTTTAATTGTGTCTCTGCTATTTTTCTATTAACTGTTTCATGCATTTTTTCTCTGGCCTTTTAATTGCAGTTTAATAGTGGTCATTAACACATTAAGGGGTGTTAGAAGAACATTTGAAGTCCTCTTGACTTCTACCAAAGTTGACACTTCAATGCTAGAGTAATTTCAGCTATTCATTTATTTAATAGTGACCTATGCAAATGTGGAACCATGTCATTTTACAAATTGACTGTAATAATTAACTAGAAAGGCAGAGTAAAATGAAACAGGTTATAATTAGAATAAAACTGCTACAGTATTACGTCAGCTAGAATAAAATAATCTCAAATGATTAAATTGGTTTCAATTATTAAGAATCAGTTTAATGTACCCACTGTTCTGATTTTTTACATTTCTCTTTTTTGTGTGCATTAGATGTCACCTCATACAATTTATGCATTTTATTCATCTTGGTAAAACAGGCATTACAAAAGTTTAATTAAGTAGTAAAAGACTTCATATTATTCCGTTGAATTCTAAATTAGTTGCAGAAAGAAATGATAGTGCATAGTACATACCATTCATACACATTTCAATTAGATGCATCTATTGTTAGCTGATATTTCTCTACTCCAGTGTATAGATAGAGGTACCAATATAGGGGAATATGTAGGTATACACACAGAAATAGTGACGCTGACTCCCACAGTATGTTTTTAACTTACATGAACAATATAATTTTCAACTATATTATTTAGATCTTTATCTTCGGGGCGCTCGTGTCATTGTTCATAATAAATATGGAATTTTAAAATTACGTTTTCTTTAAAACTTTCACCTTGATTATTCAGCTGTTCATTTTGCAGATTGTGCATATGTAGACAAATATATAGATAGATGTGTATATATATGTATGTTTCTAGGTGCACATGAGCCTACAGAAGATAGACATATTTGATAATAAACAGCATATACAAACTCATATGCTCAAGATGAAAACAAAACATTATTTTGATCCTGCTTTTCAACGTAATGGTATATTGTCAAGTCTGTTCTCTTTGGCTTGCCATCAAACTCAGCTTTGAACACAATGCAAATTAATGCTATACAAATGTGCAGTGGGGTGGCCAGGTTCTGATTTAAAGATATTAAATTTAAGATGCATTTTGTTTCTCCTCTCTACTTACACAGTTTAAAATTATTGTTAATTTCAATCAGACCAATTTGACCAAATCTTACTGTATTGCTTCCTGGACTGGTCAAGCACCTTCGAGGTTATGCCTTTGGTCTTTAACATTTTAGTTCAATTTACAGAAGCTTGTTTCCAAGTGATGTCTCTAGAAAGGAAAATACTCTTAACAAATTCTCAAACAAGAGTAAATGATGTCTCAACAGCTAACAAATATCAGCTCCAATACCTTTTGTACCTTCTCTTATCCACAGAAGCAGACCCCTGGGGAGCCAGCCTAAGTTGTTGAACACTAGCTCATGCAAAGACTAGAGAAAAAGTCTGTCCAGTGATGGAAATATGTGGAAATGATGGAAGTGTGGCAATGGTATTTCAGCATCTTTACCAAAAAAAGAGACGACTTACCAGTGTTTGAGTTCCCTGTTTATCTCCATATAAAAACACCAGTGACATTCTAGCAATTAATAAAGTACATGCTTTTGCCAGTGCAGACAATCCATATGTGTGAATATACTGTTAGAATTTTGGTGTGACAAAAACATAGTCTGTACTTCTTGTAAAAATCCAGTCCTCTTTCAGTCTTATTCTCATCTGCTGTGACTTTTGTGTGGATCCTTCAGAAAATCCCTGTTCTGCAGTAAGACTACAATCTCTGAAGGTAAGATTTGTAACTATTTAGCAGACTGTAGGATCACTGACCAAAGTTATTATTTTAAAATATATTTCTCATTGTTCCCCAGTGAATTCCAGAAGGGGTAGTTATATGAGTATCTGAGTGCTTGCATGCTGTATTCATTGTGATTTTGACAGGACTTTTACAGTCTTCCTTAAGCAGTGACAGTGTTATGTGAAACATGTCCATGATCTCAGAAGCCGAAAAAAATTAGTGATCAAGAGATGCTATCATCAGCAGAACAGCTTTTGGAGGAAACAAACCTTACTGGCAAGCATGATGTTGGTTTCAGGATAACAAGCTTAAAAGAACAGAACACTCTTAGCAACCTACACCTCCTACAGATCTGATTATGAAATCAAATGTGCTCCATGGCATCTCAAGATCGCTGGAAGTTCTGAAGCTCCAGGCAGCTAGCCTATGGCCCAGCTTCCCAGGAAGAAGTTCTGGGAATCTGTGAACCTTTGACTGCAGGCCACCAAACATGCTGTGAAAATCCCAGAGACTTTAGTTTCCATACTTTTCTTGAAGCTAGATGCTATGAGTTTCCCAGGTTGTGAAGGAGCATTCTGACTTGTCTGTTGCACCCTTACTTTCCATAGGGCTCCTATGAACTTGCTAAGATCACTTCAACACATGGAACTAGAATTTTTTAATTGCGTGGTAATTAATGTTGTGGAGTTGTAATAATGTATTTATTATTAATTGCACTTTCCAGATGTAATTAAATTTCTTTGTGTGGAACAAAGACAATCAGTAGATTGCCATTAACTGTATTTCTCAAAAACTTTAAAATGGTGGACTATGGTAACTCAGTCCAAATAACCCATTCCTGTGTATCTTACAGCTGTTAAATATGGATCATTTACACAAATAGTTACTTTATCCTAAAGCAATTGCTTTGCAGATCTTTCTGACACATTTGATGGAAATTTACTTTTTGAGCATTTTCATACCACATTTCAGCAAATATCAAACAACCCGAAGATGTGGCCCACATAAGAATTTGGAAAATTCATCTCAACTTCTCAAAGAAATATAAGAAAAGAAATATTGACATGTGCAAGCTATGCAATAAAGCGCACAGAACTTTACAAGAAAGTAGTATAAACAGAATTTGGCACTCTTAGTATAAAAGAATGGGTAAGATTTGGCTATCATGTTGCTGAGGTGCAGTAGGGAGGTCCAGTGGCTATAACAGGAATCTGACAGGCAGAGTGACTAGGTGACACTTCTGTTGAGCCTTAGTAAAACACAAGACTTCTTTCAGTCTCCAGTCTAAAAACATACCTGCAACCCACGCCTCACCCAAAATGAAGCATGAAACAGGCCTTGTGTCAGTCTGTCAGGGAGGATTCATCTCACTTGACTTTAGTCAACTAAAAATTTGACATATGGTCTAAACTTGTCTAAGTTCCCTTTATAGAATCACAGATTAATTTATGTTGGAAGGGACTTCTGGAGGTCCTCTCCTGCTGCTTAGTGTCAGCGGAGAATGAAAGGCAGATACTCTGAGCCATAGCAGCTAGCTTAGCTTCTAGGCTGCTATGGGACTTTGAAAGTTAATAATGGGATTTAGTTTAGATAACCTAGCCTCCTCTAAATGATTTAGTTTTAGTTAATCTCTACTATTTCCAACATTCAGCCATAGCAAGGAGTAAAAAGAGCCTACTTATCCTGTTAGTGACCCTGAAACTTACCCAGTTCCTGATTTATCACTTCCATGGCAGAAAACAGAAGAATATAAAATTAAACACACATGTTAGCTTAGCAAATGTTGTCTCACAGCATCTGTAAGATCTTGGCTGAACAAGACCTACATATGTTGAAGGGAAAGAAATCAAAATAAAGCTCTCTGAGACGAGTTCTTTCTTTTTCTTTCCCTAATTAGTGTAAGGGAGAGAAAGCAAGAGAAAAATGTAGGTTATGAAATCCTCCAGCAGGGAGAAGAGAAGCAACAAAACAAGGATCCTGTTAAACAGTTCTACTGCTGCAGCTCACCCTTCAGAGTGCTGGTAATCTTCAGCTCACTCCACATGGGCCCACAGCTTTCACTCCCACAGAACGCTGTCATCAGTTATTTTATCCCCTTGTCCCTTAAAGCTTTTCTACTCTTCCCTTTAGAAAAGTGCCCTCTTTTTGAACTAACCATCTTGCTAAACAAATCTGAACTCTCTTATTTTATGTAACTGCATCAGCAAAAAGGATGGTGGAAGAAACACTCACAAAAACAGGAAATGGGAAAGAGAATAATCCAGAAACCTTTATCCCATGGTGACACAAATAACTCTTCCTATACTAGTAGCAACACTTGACTATCAGAAATTAAGCAATCCTTCTTTCCTTTCTCAGTTTTTTTTTCAGAATCTCTAGAGAGATCTTCCACCTTTACCAATCTAGAAATCATCATTTTGAACTCTTTGAGCAAGTTACCGTCATTGATCCATCACACTTACATGTCTTTTCACACTTTTTCACCCTCTTTCATGGCTGACAATAAAGCTAGAAAATCTTTAAACCTGTTTTCCTTTTTCAAAAATCCTGTTATACCCATCCTTAACAGTTACAATGTTTTCCTTATAACAGATGTCTAGGAGTGGAGTCATGAAGTTCCACAGTACTACTTGCTAAACTAAGTGGTAGGCTGCAGAAATTCTAGAGAGGTCCCAACTGGGCTATAAACTGAGGTTTCTACAGACTGAAGGAAAGCACATGGGGCATGAGACAGGACCACCCTCCCTTTACTCTGTTTTGCTTGTTGTTGTAGTGAGGTAATAGTTGTGAACTTGAAAATTGCAAATCGTTACTGAATGAAAAAGTTCTTCTGAACATGACTTGGATGAGCTTGGGTGAGCTTGTACAACCAGTGGTGCATGCTTATATTTGCAACACAGTCATGGCACGACAGGAGCCCGTGGCATTTATAAGGCTGGAAGAATTGGGTTTCTGCTGGCAAACAGAACTCTTGTTGTGTTCGTTTTTTCCCAATAAGAACTTGTCTGTTACATAAAGCAATTTGTCTTCAGAAACAACAATGACAGTAATGATGGGTGGCGTCATAGATTGTTCCTCTAGTATAAGTTTGGTTGATGAAGTGCAAAAAGTTGTACTATAGTACTGATTGTGGCTATGAGCTTTTACCTTTTGTAAAATTCCCATTTCTCAACTTCATACAGGACTGACACTAAGCTTTGCAACTGACAGCTTGCTTAGTTCAGTGAGATTCAAACAAAGAAAATGTGAGAAAAACTGAAATGAAGTGGTTATGTTTGTAGATTGTTGTAATGCAGGAAAATAAAACATCTGATGAATGTGACTGGGCAGAACTTTAGACACAAGAATCCTATTCCTTCTTTCCTTTTTTGCTAAAGGCAAAATGACTTTGGCATCAATAGCTATTGCAATAGTGAAACAGAAAGGAAACGTACCTGAATTGCTAAACGTTGACTACTGGTTCAAAATATAGGTGCACATTTGGATATTAATGTATTTTTCTGGCAATGAATATAAAGCAGAACTGACAATCATAGTTGTGATGAATGATAGAAATATTAAAAATGTAAATTTGTTTCCAAATTTTACATCTTAATCAGGGATTAAACCCCATCTATGGATGTGAACATCCACAGACTCTGATACCCAATATGACTCCAGATATGCCCATCTCTCTTCATGATCTTCTTCTGTATTTCTCTCTCCCAGTCTCCTTGATTCTTTCTTTTGATTTGCACATAGTATTAGCCTGCCATTTAACTTTAATTTTTTAAGCTAACTAGAAGGAAGGGGCTGAACAAATATTGGAAACATTTTCTTTGAGTATCCATTTGAATTAAACAGTCAGGTAACATTTGACCATGTTTGTGACCCTTTCATGTTTGCTTTTCATGAATTTTCAAGTGTTTGATCTCTGTTAGGAAATGGATTAGCAAAAAGCAAATTTGTAATTCAAATGCTGGAAACTCTACCACACCAATTTAAAATTGTATATTCAGATATTATATTTGAAATTTGAAATTCACATTGATTTGATTAATGAAGTGAGTTCCAGCCAGCTCATGTGCCTCTGAATGCCTGTTATTCTACCTGGGGAGGAAAGTGATAAGGTCTTTTCAACAATCTTTCTACCTAAATCTAATCCTGGTTTTTTTTTTTAATCCTGTTTGTGTGCTGGTGTGATTTGGTGCAGCTTCCAGGTTATTCTAACTTCAATCAATTGTTTAAACTCCCATCAACACTTCTACTATGCTGGGGTGTTGAATAGCTGAAAACTGATGGGCTGGCATCTAGGAAAACCAACTCATGTCAGTGAAGGAGATGTCTGATTTAATTGCTTGTAATTTTGGGGTGGGGTGTGCCAGCAATGTATTTGTTGATTCTAGTAATTCTTAGCTAATTATCAAATGTACAGCTTCACAAATAGTTCAGGGACATTTAAAAAATGACATTTTAAGATTAAATTTTTCTTTCCAAATTATTCACTGTGTTCTGATAGCATAGATAGATGAGATCACCTGTTCCTTTCATCGTTGTTGTCTTGGAGGACAAAGGCCAAGTGTGTATCATCACTTGAGAGAACATTAAGGATTCACCAAAACCCAAAAACACATTCCCAGTGAAATACAAACACTGCAGTCATATTTGCTGTGTTCTGTGTACATGACTGTTCAAGCAGTAAAGCATGTGATATGGATGAACCTGGAAATATTTCAGAAGCTGAGAAGTCTCATAAGATGATTTATTTTTTTTAATTGTTTTTTAATGCATCCTCTCTTGCCACCCATTCTGCCCTTGGGGTAGTCAGTTAGTTAATATCCACGGGGAAAATGGTCTTTCTTACTATGCACAATAACGTCACATTAAAACTTCAAAGCTGTTTAAAATACACTAAGAGAAGTTCTAATTTATTCTTTTTTCTTTCAACACTGGCAAACCCTCTCAATCTCCACATACTTCTATCAAATTCATTGTCTGTCCTCTTTTTCTCTGGTTTGTTTTTGGGCTTTTTTTTTTCTTCCCATGGGTGTGTTTGCTAAAGGACCAACAATACTCAGAATTATATTATCTAGGGACAGTGGAGGATCTCAGAAGGAAATGACCTTCATAAAAGAACTGTTTTCCATCCCATATATACTCTATTTTTCATATTAATTGCTTTTCCTCTGTCAGAATTTGTCCCCTTTTTTTAGTACAAAAAAAAAAAAAAAAAAAGGAACAGTGATCTCCCTGCAGCATTCATTGATGTAATGCTAAGATCATCACATTCAAAGCTGCTATGGAAGGAACGGAGGAAAAGGGAAGGGTGACATGCAGAATAGTCTGCCCTGGTCCCCTATTTCAATGAGCTAGAGGATACCCCAGTCAGCTATGCTATGGGACATGCTAAACTTGTTGGAGCAGCTCTCCTGACAACAGGCAGTTGCTCTGGAGTAATTACTGTAATACCACAAGGACAACTATTTTATAAATAAGAAAACAGAGGCAAAGAGATGGTAATTGAGAAAGTGAGGGCCATATGTGGATTTTTCAGAACTACCAGGAGCAGAAAATGTAACCTGAGCTACAAACACATTTCTGCTCCATCAGTGAGCTGGGAGCTTATCCTTTGGTATATGTGATTCTTTCCCACTGAGTTTCAGTCCAGTGATATAAGCAAAGGATGGATTAAGACATTTAAAAATTATTTAGAGCCTTTTTAAAAAATGGACATGAATGTGTCAATACAGAATGCTTTTCTTTTCTTCAGCAGAGTTCCATAAACTACTTGTATTTGTTTATTACTGTGAAACCACTTATAAGATTCAAGCAGTTAGAAGTTTCTTGGCTCAAACGGGTTGAGTTGATCCAAGATTTTCCTGTTAAAAGCTTAGATAAGCTTGAATCAGCAAATACTGTCCATCATCTTAACACATGGACACAAAGGGAGAAGTTTTAACAAGCACTGGCTGAAGTGGGAAAAGCTAAATGTAATAGATTATGCAGCTGAGAAAACAGACTGGAAATTTACTTTAGAAAACTCACCTTACAGAGTTTCACCTAATAAACCACATACATACACTATACTAAATCTCATTTGATTTCAAAGAATAATCACAGAGACCTATTTTACTCCAATTGCTGATAAAAATTTGGTCCTGTTCTAAAAAGCTATACACACTAGTTATGAACATTGTTTTTCTGTTTTCCTGGGCTTGCCTTTTTATTCTGAAAAGCTTCAGAAGCAGACTAGGTGAACTATTTGGGACAAAATCTGAGAAAACTTTAAAGAGAACCAAACCTCGGGAGATTTCTTCTTGAACTGTGAAAGGATACAGGTTGGATTTTTATTTCCAACTTACTTCTTGTTTTCACACACCTCCAAAATTGCAGGTTATATTTGGCACTGAAAGTGGGAGTGTGGAAAACAATGGAAAAGTTTGTTCCTAGAGAATTTCCAGACCAGAGTTGCAGGCTCAGACAGATGGACTGATTGAATACATATCAGACTGTAAGTGGGTTATCTGACCTAAACCAGCCTTTCCCTTATTTGTCTGTCAAAAGCTTGGCATCAAAGTAATCTCTACTTTCCCACACAATGGCAACTTCCAGAATACTTCTGAACACATAGGATTGTCATGCTGAGAGATTATTCCTAGAAAGATGACACATGAGGGGTTATATCATTTCACCATTCAATCCACATTTCGGCTCTGCCCCTGACAGCGACACAGGTCTCTCTCTCTATATATGAAACATATATATGTATTTAAAAACCATGTCCTTTTAGAATCAGGCACATTGTTAGAAAAGAATTATTGCCAGTGATACCTACTTTCTGTATTCTAGTAATATATAAAGACAAATAAAATTACTATATTCTTCCAGGATGCTGCATGAACTTAAACATTTGGAACACATATAGCATGTATAGAAGTGAAGCAGTGATATACCTAATAGTGTGCTGGATTCATCTTAAATAT
>WTSP01018748.1:4032-14670 GCA_025331215.1 Actenoides lindsayi | reverse complement strand
TGTGACTTATTCCCTCTGTGACAAACGCCAGGGAGGGACCGAGGGCACAGGGAGTGTCCCAGCAGGATCTGGCACAGCGGGACGGAGCGAGGCGAGGACATCACAGCAAACACCGCAGGGTTTTTGCCTCCGCGTTCACCTTGAGGTGAAATTAGGGACAGCAAAAAAAAAAAACCAAACCAACAAAACCAAAAACCACCTTACTCAGGTCTTGGCTAATGATTATCCCATTAAAGAATCAGCTGACATAATATCATTTGGTGGTTTTATAAACCTCAGTGACAACAAGACTGATGAGATCTAAAGCCCTGACAGCTCGTCCTGTCCAGAGACAAGGAAAGTACAAGAATTTACTGTTTTACCATATTGTGAATTTCATGGTATTAAAAAAAAAAAACCCAATAAAATAATCCTGGGAAAGCAGGTGACCTTTGCCTGTCTCCAGGAACATACGTATATTCTGGATGCATTTCTGCAGCATCTGCTCTAGTTTTGTCCTGCTCTGGCAGGGGGGTCGGACTCGATGATCTTCAGAGGTCCCTTCCAACCCCGAACGTTCTGTGATTCTGTGATATTTGCACCCTGCCCTCCCAGTCACTGTCAGATTTCCATCAAGCCTAAGACATGCAACTCGAAGCGAGCGGCCGGGCATGCACCAGACCCCGGTGACACCGCAGCCACGGGCGCTCTGACCCCAGCACTGACTCCACTGGAGCCACCCGGGCAGGCTCCAGGCACCCTCCCCCCCAAAAGCCATTCACTGCAGTGACCCCCCCAGTACCACTGCAGCTGATGCAAAGAACCATCTCCTTGGGCTCTGCGAGCAACAGCGCTGCTCTCACCCTGCTTCAGCCCACCCCAATTAGGGACGAGGCGAGGTCAACCCAAAAAGTCACTCCCGGGGTGTGAGTGTCTGGCACAATTAGCCCAGTTAACTAAAAAGTGAAAAAAAAAAAAAAAAGAGAAAGCGTGTATGCTGCAGTTCCTCTCCTCACCCACAACCCTATGCTGGAGACACCGATGCCGACAGGACAACACGCAACCTCCGACGACATTCATCTTGTGCGTGACGACAGAAGTTATTTTGGTAGCGCGTGTGGCCTGTTTGGGTCGGGGCTGGAAGGAGGTGACATCACAACACACAGGCACTGGCTTCCGCTATAGGTTTATGAATATATATATATATTCATTTTTAAACACAATTTTTTTTTTTTTTTTACAACTCTACCAAAAAAATTAGCCAAATAAACCACAGCACTGGCCTAAGGCATCGCTGCATCCCTAGCATTTGATGTTATGCATTTTAGAAAAAAAAAAAAAAAGCAAAAAAAAAAAAAAGCTTGCTTTTGCTTTCGCCCCCCTTGCCTGGGTGTCATGAGCAAGAAATGAGCAGCTGACCTGAGTTTGAATTTAGAGTGTTCATTAATAGGATATTATGCCATATGCTCAGCACACTGTCTTTTTTTTTTAATGCAGCCGCCAATTTGAGAGAATTTCTAATTAGTAATGGTATAATGAGAGTATTCAGAGGCTAATGTGGTGGGTGGGGAAGCGAAATAGATCGCTTGGTGTGGACTGGAAATATTTCTGTTCGAACTCCTGGTGAAATAATGACCCGCCGTAAAAGGCTGCGATCTCTGACAGATGAAGGACGTTCGGGGCGGTGGCATTAACGGCAGAGGGAGCATTTGTCAGAGCGGGGGGGTGTACAAGGGGAGACACCTCGGGCTGGTTAAGCTTAACGCAGGGAATGTCTTGGAAGGAAAAAAACATTTTATCTGGGGCTGGGCTGAAGCACAAAGGAGGCCCCGGGGTGGGAAAGCCCTGGCAGAAGGAGACGGAGGAGCGGCGCTGCTGGCAGCGCTGACCCTCGATGCCAGCGCCAAGGCACCGACACCCAGCCGGCAACGGCACGGGGACAAATCTCAGCCTGATACAGCCACGGGGAATATTGCCCCGCTGCAGGAGCCCGGCAATTCCGTGCTGAGAAGCCCGAGCCCAGCAGCTGCCCAGCAATGGTTCTGCACCAGCAGGCAGCGGCAGCAGCGTGGAGGGGCGGGCGAGAGCAGGGTGCCGGGGCGATGCTGCTGCCAGGGCCCAGGATGCCTGAAACGCCTTGGAAAACTGCTTTCCGCAGTCTGTTTAGGGGTCGGATCATTTAATATCTGCTCTGTTATAGAAAATTGGGACTAATGAGGCATGGGTGGAGGTCGGGTGTTCCGTGGGAACCCGCTGGCGTAAAACGTTCGATATGTTTTTAATAAAATCAAGCTTTGAGGTTTGTGAGCTGGCGGGGAGCGACGTCTGAGGCTGGCACACGCTCTGCCCTCCCTACAACGTGTGGACAGGAGAAAAACCTATACGCACCACGACAGCAGGGTCCAGAAAAGTCCATCTTAACAACTCAGAGCATCCTTCAGCTTGAATTAGCTATGAATTTTGTTTCCCAATCCATTCAGTGGTGTGGGGATTGTGATTTTGCAGAAGAGAGAAGGGACAGATTTCAGCGGTTTGCAAAAATTCAGGCTGCAATACAGAAAAACGCTCCTTCCCCTATTAAAAAAAAAAGAAAAAGAAAGAAAAAAGCACAGACCTTAGAAACTGGAAGATAAAACATTTTCCTCGCAGAAAAGGGATTTGGTCTGGCGTGGCCGTGGGAGTTGGGCTGTCTGATCCAACAGCACAAACCTAGTCCCGCGGTTTCAGAGGGAAATCGCAAACAGCGATGGGGAAAACCTCAGTACTGCAGGTTTTAAAAACAAAATTAACACGTTTTTGGTCCTTCTCTCCCATGCCCCAGCCAGTACCAAGTCCCTTCTGAGGGAACAGGCCCAGTGCTGCAGAGGATGGTGTTCCCAGCCCCCGGAACGTCGCGTCTCCTCCATGCAGCCTCCGCACCAGCGCCGGGACACATGCAGACTTCGTCAAATGAGCCATAATTAATTTCCCTTTTGATTGGACCAATTAGATCTCTAACACTGTAGGAAATAATTTTTTACTAATGACTAAGCCGAAGACCGAGAGTTTTCCTCTCCTGTGAAACGTTTTTACTGTATTATGATAGCACTTTTAAGGAAGCCAATAAAGTTCTACGACGGCCGGGTCTCGCCGGTGCCTCCTGCGCTGCTTTTGCCTATTGTGACACACGTGGCTTTTATAGAAGCAGATGCCAAGGGAATGAAGCAGCCCGAGATGGGCTCTAAATGCTGAGTTTTGGTAGACAGGAACCAAGGCAAGAAGAAAAGGAACGATCTACTCGAGTAGAGCTGGAGCTCCAAACCAGGCTTGTTGCGCAGGGACTGGCCGAGCTGTAGCGTTGTGTAAACCCTGCTCTGAAAATTAAATATTCATAATGCTCATATTAGATTCTAGAGCACCTTTTAGGAAGAAATAAATGAGATTTGCTTTAAAAGAAGGAAAAAAAAAAAAAAAGGCACAGGGGCCGTGTAGAACCAAGCCGCAGCTTCATAAATAATATGTTTTTATGCCAACGCTCAACAATTAAAAGGCTTAAGATTCGTTTTGGAGAATGAGTCAAGCTTAAAATTCATCCTCCTACCCTCATCCACGTGCCACGGAAAATTAATGCAATCACCCAATATATTTTTAGAAGGGATTTATTCCTTGCTCTCAGGCCATCCTTATTTTCCAGAGTAACAGACGTGAGTGGCAAAGTGTGAGGGAGATTTTTTTTTTTTCCTCCCCTTTCCTTAAAGTAAATCTCCACCTCAGTGACAGCTGTGCCCGAATCTGTCAGACCTGAAGGGTCGGCATCATCCAGCTTGTCTCTTTATCCCAAGCTGTGCCTCCAAAGCCAGCAGGGGCCGAGGGCACGGTGCCAACCGTCAGCTCCAGGCTAGGCTGGCACCAGTGGCACCACCATTGCCCACTGACCACAACACTTCCCACGCTTGGCTCAGGGAGAGGAGGGAAGGACCCCTATGGGGGCCACGGCCGCATGGGCAATGTGCTCAGCTCCCCCAGCCCCAGGGATCCTGGGAGGTGCCCGTCTCTCCACCATGTCTCCCGATGCCCCTTCCCTGCTGCTCCCACCCTCCAACACCCCATCCCACCAGGAATATCCCCCAGCTCATTTCGCAGCCCATTAGCGAGAAATAAATATTAATATAATACGATATTATTCTGATGAAAGTGAAAAATGTGACTATAATAAGGCTATCGTGTTCTCCTGGATTAATACGCCTGTTAATTACCAGCAGTTCCTGTGGGCTGCAGCCTAACGGGTGGCCCTTGGCGAGCAGCGCTCGGCTCTCGCTTCCAGGAGGTTCCCGAGCCCGAGATGACCCCGGTGTGTAAATAACCCAGCCCATCGTGCGCACTTAGCTGTCCTGGCTGCAAGAATAAGGAGCAGCCACCAGCACCTCCAACCACGGGGACAGTGTCTGGACAGTGCACGGGGGGCTGCAGACACCTCGCAGGGTCCCAGGTGCACTGGGAAGTCCCTCCTGTGCCTCCCTGTAGCATTTGACATCTCAACTTCAGAGGTTAAGGCAGCAGTATTTTTGTTCTATGGCTTGAGAGGTTACAGGGAAGAGTCCTCTGGTCCTGTCCAATGTTTGCTATGGCAAAAAAGCCCCAAACAACCACCCGACAACCAAGATAATGCTGCTCTATTCAACTCAAAATGAAACTTTCTACTTAATTAAAAATAAATCTGTGATGTCAAAGGTGAAAGCACCCTTCATAAATTTGGTTCAAGACCAAAATTTCAAAATGGAAAACTCAGGCATCTCCATTTTCAAATTGCCAAAGAGAAACTATTTTCCTGCCACCAAAAAATTAATTTCTTATTTCTTTTTGCATGAAAGCACTATCCCAAGTCAGCCGGATCTTCAAAATGGGTTCTACCATCCCTAAATCGGGTTTCTCGGTGCCTGAGCTGTCCATCCAAACAAGTCCCCCTCCCAAAGCATCCCCAGCTGACGGCTGAGCCACGTCCCGCTCCGGAGCCCTCTGCACCCCCTGGAGCTGGGGGGTTTGCAGGGACCAGAGCACTGACACTGGGAGCTGTCTGCAGGAAGGCTCTGGCATGACTAAAATAATCCTTACCAGGGATGCTGGTTGCTCCACGCCGGGCAGCCCCAGCCCCTTCTGCAGATGGCCCCACGTCACTGGGGGTAGGGCTCGGCCAGAGGCAGCCGGAGCCGCCGCGGCACAGCCGAACCGAACCAGCCCTGACCCACCTCAGCTCCACCACTCTGCCAAAACCTGCCACCTTCACCGCCCCAGACCGGTTGCTTGAACTTCCCACCCCAGCTTCGCAAACTTTTCCCCCCGTTCCCCAAATCGACGCAGAAATCCCCACCAAACCGCTACTCGGGGAGCGTTTTGCTCCTTCCCGACACGTGCGCGCCCCCCCCCGGGGAGGTGGAACAGATAAGCTGACACCTCTGAGGAGGTCTGGAGATGAAAAATGTTATAGATGTGACAAATATGTGTCAGCGCAGCCCCAGGGCTGGCAGCTGCCGTGCCCTGTCCCAAGCCACCCGCGCGGTGTTCGCTGGGATCCGCTCTCGGAAGAGCCGCGTCCGCGGGGAGACGGTCGCAGCCCCCTGCCAGCTCTCCTCTCCCTTTCAAATGGTATTTAAGAAGTTTTGCCAGCTTTACTTTGCACAGCCTGGCGCTGTTCATTTTAGGTTTGCTAGAAATGTTCTCCAGCTGAATACCGAGCGAAATAAATTCAAATCCTACTCCGCAAATGACACTGCACATAAATATTCAGTAAATTAGCAGCACACTTTTATAGATTTATCAGTCATTGCTGGCACAGAATGACAGGCAATGTTGTAGCTGAAATATTAATGCTGACAAATTAATGATTTCTGAGTAAATGATGTCATTTTTGCACCGTTTCATTAAAATTTACTCACTTTCAATATCAGCTTCATTTCTACGCCAAAAAAAAATTAAAATCATTTTCATTCTCTCTCTTTTCTCTTTTCCTCCAGGAGACTTTTTTGAACCCAAAGGGCATAAATTTCCCACCGGAAGAAGAGGGGCCGAAGTTTACAGCCAAGGGCAGGTGGCCGAGCCCCGGATGCCCCAGCAGCCCCGGCCACGGCTCCTCCCAGTGTCCCGGCACCTCCTCTCCAACCGGGGCTCTCCACTCCAAGGGCCGATGGGGTGCTACAAAAATCACCCCCCTTGCCTTTGCCAGGACCTTTGGTGCCGAGCTGCAGGCAGCAATTAAATGCCAACCCCACCACCGGCCTCAGCTGATGCTCCACCACAAAGCCCGTTTGTGCAGCGGGCAGGAGGAGCTGCTGCAGCGGCCTGTGGGCCACAGTGGACATGGGCAACAAGAATCACAGAATGACTGAGGCTGGAAAAGCCCTCTGAGATCATCAAGTCCAGCCTATGACCCAACACCACCGCATCGGGCAGACCGTGGCACTAAGTGCCCATCCCTAGCCCTTCTGGCATCTTCTGCTGCACCCGCTTCTCCCTGGGGGCTTCACGGCACCCGTGGCGAGGGGGGACGGGTGGCAAGTGTGGGGTGGAAGGAGCAGGGGAGGTCGGGGTGTCACCCTGTGTGACCCTACGCGCACCGAGAGGTCCCCAGAGCATCGGTGGACGGAGCAAGGCTCTCCCAAAAGGCAGTGGGGCTCCCCAAAGCAAAGGGATGAGCTCTTTTGGGGTTCACGGCCGTTTTGAGAAGAGAAAGCTGCTTTTACAACCCACAGCTGCCTATCGGGGATCTCCTCCCTGGAGCCTTTGCCACCCGCTGCCATCTTTAATGTGCCCCATTGGGTATTTCTGGCAAATTACCCCATCAAAAGCCTTCCCACCATGTCTGTCATCCTGGGCAGGACTGGTGACATCTCTGACAGGTGACAAAGACAGCTGTACTGGATAAAAAAAAAAAAAAAAAAAGGCAGGCAGGGGGGGAAGGAAGGAAGAGAAAGAAAAAAGGCAGAGGGAGAGAGCAAGAGAGAAAGAGCCCAGAGAAGGTTTTACCCAGGATTCCCTGGGCTGAGCTATATCAGTCAATCTCCGGGCTAATTCGTGTCAGTACTTGTTTCCTATCTCCTTGAGTCTCCAGCGGAAGGTTGATAAAATTGAAGTGGAAATGAAGTTGGATGCACAGGAGGATACATACAACAATAGCCTGGTGAAATGGGTTTGTATCCCTGATACACTCTTTGGAGCATCAGGATTCGCGGTGACCTTGGCAGCGTCCTTGGGAGAATAAAATAAAATAAAAGGGAGAATTTCTATCTCCGAGAAGAAATTTAAGCAAGGAGCTGCGTTTACCACACCGACTTGGGGGCGTGAAGGAGCACCCGCTGTGTTTAGCCAGAGGGAGCTGGTGTTTGCACGAGTACTTCCCCAGCTGGCTAGCTAACATGCAAAGAGAGCGCCTTGTTACAGCACTAAAAGCTGCCCCTTCCTTGTAAGAAAGTCTCTCGTTGCCTCAACTCGTTGTTGATGAATAGAAGAAAACTTGTCACAGTTTAAATAAAATGTTCCTCCGAGCGTGCGTACAGCGTGCTGCTCTCCAGGCTGCCTGGACCGGCTGTCAGCACCGCGAGAGGATAATCGCCGAGTGAAACTCCGCCGAGGCGCTCCTGGTTAAATACAAGATGAATCTCTGTTTGCCAGCCCCCTTACAGTAAAAACGTGGAGAATAACTGTGGTGAGGCGGAGGCGGGAAAGGGGGAGAGAGCCCGCGAAAGCGCTGAGGACGTGGAAAAAGAGGAGCTGCTGGGGAGGGGTAGATCCCCACAAGAAATATGAACGCGATCCTTCGCTACATCACACGCACGTCAGCCCCTTTGCAGCCCCTTGCCTGACACGAGTGCCTTTCCCCGAGAGCGGTGATGCTCAGGGCTGCTGAGCATCCCCGTGTCCTTCCCGCCTGTGTCCCTGCTGCGTGGGGAGGCAGGGGGGCGAGCTCTCCAAAGAGGTGCCCACGCTGAGGTTTCATCTGCCTTTATCTACAGGGTACGGCCTCTTCCCCTGGCTCCAGTAACTCCAGCTGGAGTGCCTGCGGGGAACCCCAAGTGGCCAGCTTCATGGAAGGGCAATGGGTGGCTCAGACGAGCAGCTGTGGTGGGAGCCTTTCCCTTGGGCTCCCCGATGGATCCAGGGTTCCCCCATAAAACTCAGAGCAGTTCACATTTTTTATGGGGCTGGAGAAAGGAGGACGGTATAGGTACCTAACTGAATTGCAGGTAAATCCAAAGAGGCAGCCAGGTTCCTTCAGCTGCTTTTTCTGCTGCTTCCAGATCTCACAGACCCGAGGCTCAGTATTGACACCGGGGCTGGAAGATTTTGCACGAGCAGCAGAGGCCCAGAGCTGGCAGTGGCCGGTGAGGAGACAGAGCCAGAGGAGCTCTCCCTCTGGGGATGGATTTCATACAGCATCACACACAGTTGTTAATTCCAGTTCGGTGGCACTGATGATGAAGAGCAAAGATAGGTAGGCCCGGTGCTTTCCCTCAACGTGGTGCATACACCTGATGAACTACAGCCGGGACGCAGCTGAGCAGAGTTAAGACTCCAATATTTACAATAAATAAATCCAACCCCATCCTCTGCTAGGAAGGCAGCGGCCGTGGCCTCGCTCCCCAGGGCAGCACCCCGGAGCAGATGCACCCCAAAGCCACCCAGCACCCACTGCCACCAGCATCCCCCAGCCTGCCTAATAAAAACCAGCTGGGTTTTTCCACTCTGATAGCTGTGAGAAACTGATGACAACCTGTTTGACCGCTGACCTCTGAACTTGACCCCCTGCTAATACCTTCAGCTGCTGATTGTCATGGGTGGCTGGCAGAGCCCTTTGTCTTTTGCTGTTTTGGAGTCCAGACAGATAAATGATTTCTATTTGTCCTTTGGCGCAACGGAAGAGCTGATCGATATTATCCACGAATGATGTCAAGGATTTGTCGCCACAGCTTATGAATGACAAAACACTACCCAAAAAAACACCTTTTGGGGCAAAAGATTGAAAGCTGGAAAGGTTTATTGATTTTTGCTTTCTTAAATAGCAGCTCAAGCCACAAAAGAGAAAACGAAAAGCTTTGTGTGCTAAAATGCAGCAAAAAGCTTCCTCGAGAACAACGATTAGATCAGCTCTTGCATTTAAGTACTGTGTGCCTTGCCACAGTCAACTGCTCAATTTTGTCTGCTAAGCCCACTGCAATTTCCACCCATTTTTCCTTATTTCAAAAGTGTTTGTGCAGTGAAATACCAGCCTCTGGAATAAAACGCTTTCCTGCTTTCGGCCACTGGTCAGTCAGGAGAAGGCCACGCATCTCCCAGGCGGGCAGGCAGCGAGCTCAGGAGAGCAGAAGAGCTGGAAAGGTGGGCTCAGGCCCCACCTCTGCCCAGGGCACCTGCAGCACCCCTGGGAAATCACCCACCTCAGGGCAAGGGATGCTCTGGCTGCGTGGTGCTCAGCCATGCTCTCTCCTTCCCTCATAACCCACCATCTGCAGCAGGAGGAGATCACAGCGTGGGACACTCACGAAGCAAATGCAAATTTCAGAGTAAGTTGATGAAATGAAACGGGTCCCCTCTTAAGTATCTACCCGTGGTCCTGGTTTTGTGCCTTTTCTAGAGAAAGTGACATTTAGCTTCTCCAGGAGACTCTTTCCCACCTTGGAGCCTCCCTGCACGACACACAATGAGTATCTGCGTGTACCACCCACCACTGCTTTCTAGAGCTGAGCTTCGCTGAGCCCAAACTAAGGCTCCAAGGTGCTTGCTGTAAGCCAGTAAATCCCCTCTGGAAAGGGACCCAGAAACCCCACACTGGGAAGGGTGCTAAGATGCTCCGAACCACAGTGATGACCACGTCCTGGTCTGGCTTCAGCAGCACCAGTGGAGCCCCAAGGGAGGTCACAGCCAAGTCCCTTGCAGCACAGCGTCAGCACCTACTGCTGTGCTCATCCCAGCTCCTGGCCACCTTCTCTGCTCCACAGAAGGGGTTTCACCACCACACCACACACAGGAACCAGCTGCATGGCAAAAAGAGCTAAATTAACTCCCTGTCAGCAGAGAAAAGCCTTGGTGTTTTTATGAACGAAGGCACCTCCTCCCGGGCTGGCACTGGGTTCAGAGCCGCGCAGAAACCTCTCCATGCCCAGCACTTCTGCAAGGCCTTTTTGCAACCAAAGTCCCCTGATAATTCTGTCTCCTACAACACGGCACTGCTGGGACCAGCCTCTAAAACACAGCACTCTTCTGAAGCTCTAAACCTCGGTATTTTGGGGAAACTACTTCTTTCTCCACAGATGCATTTTTAAGAATATTTTTTCCCCCCGTGAACTTTCAAGGAACACTCGGATGAGTAGCGGAGAAATAAGGAGCAGGATTTCCAGCAACAGGAGGTGTCAGCACAGGACACGGACACGTGTGTTCACACCCTCCCTCACGCACACATCCCACCCCAAAACCGATCCCTCCGTCAAAATGATGATTATAAAAATTAGTCTCCCAGAAACAAGCTGAACTTCTTCCCAAAGAGGCGAGATCCTCACCGGCCTCGGACCCCTGCAGGGAACAGGCTCGGCCGGGAGCGGGTCTCGCACGTAGAGCGGTGCTTTTGATTCAGCAACACAACTGAGGTATAAAAGGGAATTTCAAGGAAGGGGGGGGGGGGGGAAATAAAAA
>WTSP01018747.1:0-48965 GCA_025331215.1 Actenoides lindsayi | reverse complement strand
CGAAGGGACGGGAGGGGACGGGAGGGGACAGACCCGGCGGGCTCCGGCCCACCTGCGGTGCGTGAGCCGGGGCGAGCTCCCAGCAAAGCCCCCGAGCCCGCCCGGCCGACTCCTCCCTCCCCGGGGCCGGTGGGGGTGCGGCGGCACTTACCGTGGCTCAGCCGGGCCGGCAACTCGCTGCTCCGCCGCAATTCATTTCCTCAGCTTAACAAAACCAGTTTGAAATTGCCCCTTAAAGTGCCGCAGACGTGCCCGGAGCGGCAAAACGAGCTGAGCCCGCACGTAGGGCAAAGCCAAGGGACCGCCAGCAGCTGCTGCTCCCACCACGATCACCTGCCTGCCCCGCCGGCAACGGGGCTCTGCCCTCGGCTGCAGGGGGGAAGAGTGCGGGCAGGGCACACAGCACCCCACCCGCGCTGCCTGCTCCCTGCACACGGGGCAGGCTGCCTGCTGAAAGTCTTCCTGATGCATTTTTTATAACCTCAAAAGTCGGGCGGCATCTGCGAGAGCAGGACAGCTGGAAAAAGTGAACCGATGTTTCTTTTAAATGGCGCAACCCCCCCACGCGGATAGACGCCCAAGAGCGGGCTGCTGGGGATGCAGGTAGGACACAGCAGCTTCTCAAGTGCAGCTCTCAGGTCCCTTGTGCATCAAAGCAGGGTGTCAGGTTTGATGCCTTGAGGAATCCTACTGCCCTAAGAGAAACCAGAGGATCAAAGAGCCCCAGTGCTTTTCCATCCCTCCGAACTCCTCTTCAACAGCTGTTATTCTTCCCTGTTTTCCCTCAGTCCCTGCTGATCATTTATCCTCCCCACCTGCCCTGCTTTCCACTGGTGATGCAGCTGGACCTGATAATGCTCCACAGCCGGCAGCCATCAGCCCCTCCACACCCCTCTGCCAGCCACCTGCCACCACCCACAGACACAACTGGCCCTTATTTGCCCCTCTGCCAGCTGCCTGCCACCACCCACAGACAACTGTCGTGGGTGGCACCTGCATGCAGTGAGGCTCAGGGGAGGATGAAGGGTAGACGGCTCCACGGGTTTGGGGCGAGCAATTTCATGCACCCTTGTGCTGAGGGGCTGAACATCCCTCCTGTGCCAGTGCCACGTGGAGCAGCTCTGCTGCCTGCCCCAGTGGCAGCCACCTATCACCAGCGCTGCCCTGCAGCCCGGTGATGCAGTGCTGCAGTGCCAGATGATGGCATGCTGCAGCCTGCTCTGTCGATGCTGTGCTATCTCAGACCAATCTCCAGGGAAGCAAATGGAAGCAGAGGCAGGCCCTCTTTGTGTGGCCTCATCAGCCAGCCCAAAAATCAGCTCTGTCCATCCACTGCTCTTCATCCCCTGCAGAGGCTGAGCAGCACAGTGACCAGCTGGGCACTGCAGGGTGGGTGGGCACTGCGTGAGGTGTCTGCACAGTGCCTTCCTGGACAAAACAAAAGGGTGTTAACTTCCTCACATACTTCATACACCTCTGTTCAATTCAGGCAGGGAGCTGCTTGAATTTGCCATGTTCTTCCCATCGGTATTTTGTGCACATCCACCTGCCATGTTGCAAGGCCACAGAACATTTAATTCAAGTTTAAAAGTTCTAAGGTGGCTCAAAGAGTGATGATTTGAATAAGCAGCCTCTGCTGCCAGCCTGAGAGGTTCATGCACCCGCCTTTGTTTAGCAATGCCCCTAACATCAGGCTTTGCCCGGTGGTTTGGAAGTTAAGAGTTCTGTGATTTCCCAGCCAAGCAGCCCCGAAGCACTCGGAGATAAACGTCCAGTGAAACGCTGCATTAGCAGTAAACTTTGGGCTGGGAGGAGCGGGGCCTCACCAGTCCATCTTCCAAACAACAGCATCCCCACGCTTCACATTTGGCAACTCGCAAGCACACAAATTAAACCATATAATTCAGTAGGGGGAAAATACACTCTAGGACTAAGGAGATACTGCAGTGAAAATGTCCACCAAGAAAGGCAAATACATTTTTCTTTGTATGATTAAACAGGAAAAAAACCTCATGATAGGCTCACATCTGGCAGAGGAACTGTGGTATGAGCTAAGCGCCCAAGCCAAAACGCTCGAGGCGTGCTCTGAATAAGGAAGGAAAAACACTTTCCCATCTCAATCGAGGGCGCCCTTGATGCAAAGCATCAGAGCCAAGAGAGAGTTTGTGGGGTGGAAGTGGCTTCTCAGAGGGGCTCAGGCTGAGCAGTTGCTCTGCGAGAGGCTGAGCCCAAGCCTGCAAACGCAGCACAGAGCACAGGTCCCAGCCCACATGGCTCTCGCGCAGTGAATAGTCAGTGTGTAAAGAGAAGGGGGGATCTGAAAGCCGTTACACTGGTTGCTTTTCACAGCACTTTTTGGGGTGTGCTGCTGCCCTAAGAGGGGACCGGGAGCAGATCATGGCTGCGCAGCCTGGGGGTCCAAAACTAGGATGTCCTGAAAGCCAGGAGATGCAGAGGTCTCAGGACAAGTAGCAGGAAACCAGAGAATGCCAGTGGGCTTTCTGGATTCACTGATCTCCAGCAGTGATGTCTTTGTTGCATCAAAAGTTGCCACTGGCCACTCTGCCTTAGCAGGGAGCAAAAGCTGCTGCAAAGGCACGGCATGGTGTCCTGAGCATCCTTCTCCCCCATCACACTATTTCTATTTTAAATCCCTTCTTCACACAGTCACACAAAGGAGCTCTTAACCTTTCTTCAGGCAGCTCTAAATCAGCTGTGGAACAGCAGGCTACCAGGAAAATAAGCGGTAATTAACACTGAAAATCTCTCACTTTCTGTTTCTGTCTAAGGTTATGAAGAGCAATCACTGTGATGGCAGAGTAGCCTCCCGGACAATGGTCTTCCAGAGTGCGTTGTTTTTTCAGGGTCGAGGCACCAGCTGACAGCCTGTGAACAAGGCTCACGACAGTAATTTCAACAATGACACCTTGTATCTGCAAGGCCAAGTCCTGCCCTGGCGCTACACTCCTGTTTATCATGCTTCAGACAGAGGCACCATCAATCCAGGATTGCAGATGAGACAGTGAAACCATCCCATTTGATACACCTACTTCACTTCTGGGACAGCTGTTGGGCCATATCTCCTGCTCATCAGTGATGGTGCCTTCATTACAAGGACTCCTTGTTACACACTGTCTATTGTCTGAGATGTAGCTACAAAACCCTTGTCTTACTCCGCTTACTGTACAGGCTTCCAGGTCCAGGACTTCAGACACAGCTGAGGAGCACGGTTTGTAAGGAAGACAACTGCTAATGAGCTGATACAAGATGTGGCTATGGATGGTACTTGCTTTGTGAAGCACTGATCTGTGCTTTCCAGTTGGAAAGCATAATTTACAATCATTTATAAAAAAACCAGGTTCAGGTTGATGAAAAATGCCAAGTCTGGCAGCTCAGGGCGTTAAGCTGTCTCATGAACTGCAGCACAGATACAGCATAAACTCAACACAATATCCCTCCCTCCCAGGCAGAAAAAAGTGCTTTTCTTTGTTTCCCAGCAGACTGCAACCCATTGCCCAATGGACCCTGGCACGTGGGCTTGCAGGGCTATGGGTCTGCCCCACAAGATCCCTTGCAGGGCTATGAAACCATCCTGCTGTGGGCAGTGGGCATCTGAGGTTCTCATGCTGGCAGACATGGCCCAGCCTCAGCCCCATTCCCAGAGAGGTCTGGCACAGGACTGGGGGGGATGGAGGGTCTGATGTCAACAGCAGCAAGGTGGAGAGTCTGCTGCAAGAAAGGAGACAGTCCTGAAGATGGTTTGGGAAATTCCTACCCCAGAGGAAGCAGGAAGGTGAGGAATGAGAGCTGCTGAATCTCCTACAAGTCTTGAATACAAAAAAGTTCAGACTGTTCTTTGGTATCGATGCTCTGAATTTATTGACGGGCCACAGACTCTCAGGTTATGTTCAAGGTACTTGAAAGGTACTCAAGGTTCACTTATGACCCCCCCCCAACACCGAGATGCTTAATCCTCCCTTTCTGGACTCCCACTTCACCTTGAGTCCTCCTGCTTAACTTTTCAGCCAGGACTGAAGAGTTCTTCTTCTGAGGACTAGAATGCACAAATAGACCCATATGAGCAAACAGGCCCCAACCACAGGCTGTGCAAAGGGTTCTTGGACACACCAGTGCTGCCTCCTCACACGCCCACCAAGGAGAGCAGCTTCTGAAGAAAACATCAGACACCTGAATGCAACACTGCAGGCTCCTGTCCTCCTGCATTGGGAAAAGAGCCTTGGCTTTGGGATGGTTCCTTATTGCCTTCAACTCCTGCTAAAGTTGACTTCACCTGACAAAGTAAAAAAAAGAAAAAGAAAAAAAAGAAAATAAGAAGGTTTCCGGCTTCTCTCATCCAGTCCCCCCACATTGCCCCAGCTTGCAGGAGAGCACAGTCTTTTCCCAGGTGATTTAATTGTCACCTGGACTGACAATTAAAGGTACATCTTTCCAGACAAACCACATCACCTCCCTCAGAACTAGCCCCTTATCTGGGGCTTTTGAATTTGAATGGAGGCCATGGCTAATCATCACCTCCCTGTTGTAAGGGACAGCACTACTTTATCAGCTCAACCTGGAGATGAAAGCTGAAAACAGAGGTGGTAAAGTACTGGCTGACCTACTGGGGGCTGCAGGGGCTTGGAGACCTTCTCAGACACCCTATGAGCAGCTCTGCACTGATGCCTCTGATGCTGTGCCCCCCTTACAGGAACTGGACCCGACCCTTCCTTATTCAGGCCAAGGCTGGGTTCGGCCCTAATAAAGATAAATACCAAATTCACCGGGAATTCACCTTGTGTTTTTGCAGCCAGGTGTGATACAGAGCCAGCGATGCCTACTGGAATGATGTATCTGATACAATCAAAACAGGAACTGTTTCAAGTTTCTATGGTCTTCCAGAGTGTTGGGCACGATCAAATTACCTGGGGAAACCAGGAAGATATGAAAGAGGGTCTCTTACTTACAGCTGGCCCACCTTAAAAAAGCTTACTTGTAAAAGCTACAGCTGCTGATCGTGAGACAGCACCTCTGATGGCTCTTAATCAGAACTTGCTTCCAACTACAAAGGAGAGCTGAAGCAACTTCTTCATGTGCAGACTGCTATGACCCCCTGCTAAGAGCTAATAACTACCCCTGCTGATGACAGGAGTTTCTGTCTCTCAGGGCACTCTGTGGAGATACTCAAGGAGCAAGAAGCTGTTCAGGAGATGGACAATTACTGCTTTGGGCAGATGACATGGTACTGAAACAATGATCCTTCCAAGATGTTCCAGGTTCCCACCACTAATATTTTTTCCAGAGACAAGGCATTCATATGTTGATACCAGAAAGGAATTTACATTCCTTTGTCATCAAAAAACAGCAGATGGGAACTTTTGTGAATGAATCTGAGAGGTGAAGCTGTCTGATAATGCCGACCTTGCTGACGAGGATCAGAAGGGGAAGGTTGCTCAGCACAGATATCACCAGTGAATGCAGGAATGTGCTCCTCACAGATGTGTGAGAGACTGAGTGTTGGATACAAGTAGAAAGCAGAAGTCCTTCCTTCTTGATATGCACGTGTCTACATATCTGGAGCATTTCAAAATCACTGGATAGGAAACATTCTTACTTGGTTTCAGATGAATGGAATCAGAGAGATGCAAAATGGACAGGTGAATTTGGAAGTCCTCCTAGCTGAAAGTGCGTTGAAAAGTTCTGTCTTACCTCTTGAATCAAGTTCAGGAGTAATGAAAAGGAGATTTCCAGCACAGGGGGACTTGCAGTAATTTCTGAATTTCAGAAAAGAAGATGAAACTGAATAAAGGAAACCAACAAGCTTCATTCTGAGCATGATTGCTGCCCACAGGGAATGGGATGGAGCTCATCAAGTGCTCTTATCTATGCAATGGATGATGTGATAGCCTGGAGCTGAAAGGTCTTGTCTGAGACCAGCAGCAAAGATAGCGATGATGCCAATCTGATGTCAGTCTGAATTGATTAGTCAGATCTTAATCTGGCAGTGATGTTTGTAGAAACTGTAATACCTTCCTCCACCTGATGCAGTCTTCTCCAGCATTAGCTTTTACACGTAGCCTGTCTGAATCAGTTTTGCACAGAAGACTTTGAGACACAGTGTCAACTGCTCTATTAAAATCTAAATATATTACTGCAACCACTTCTAGCATCAGTCACCACACCACAGGCTCAGAACTGGCATTTTTCTTTTCCTCTAACTCCTAATTATTAACTAATTAGAGAAAATAACAAAAGACCAATTATGAAAAGCAATTCATAAAGCCATGGGTTATTGTCCCTTCTTTGCTGCCAGAACAGCCCAGTAGACTCTGACTGTGTGGACCTCTGTTTACATGGATGCAGGAGTGTCTGGAGGCTTTTCTTTCTCAGTGTATGTTCCATTTCAGTAAGCACCAAAGCAGATTTATTTGTACAGTAACTGCCAGGTCTCTTATCTTTTGTACCTGGCATCACATTGTTCTCCAAACCTTTAGACTTTCACCAATTTTAATCTTCTGGATCACAGGAGCATTGACCACCCTTGGTTACACGAGGCCCTGCTCTCCACACAGCAGACCTTGCCTCTGTCAGCAGTCTGCCTGCTGCCTGGGCAGTAGCCACTAAGAGCTGCTGCAACAGCACCCCCTCTCTAGAAGGGTTGTCTGAGGCTTTCCAGCACAGAAACACCTACTGGGTGAAGAAGAAGTTCACTTCGAGGGAGTCTGGGCTGCTGGGACTCTCCTAGACCACAGGTGCAGTGAGTCTGTCCTTTGCAAGCAGCCCTGCCCCTGCAGGAGAGTCTCTCTCTTGCCCTCAGCAGTGAAGCAGCCCAGAGGCAATGATATCTGGGGAGGTGTTTCACAAGTCTGTCCAACACAATCCTGAGCCCCAGTGCAAGAGTCCTCACAGGAGAAGCCCTGGTCCATGGATGGGACAGAAAGCCCATCTCCTCCTTTTCACAAGAACTGATGCTGTGAGAAGGTCAGGAAAAAAGGAAGGACCCTCAGGTTCCCATTTGGTTGCATTTTCCCAGACTGTAAATCAGCGGGTGAGGAAGCTTTGAGGGAAAACCAGCCCCATAAATACCTTAGAAATCCAGGGACTCTCTACAAACAACTGGAGAAGACCCTTTCCCTGTCTGACAGCTCAGGGGGCATTGCTTTCATTTGGTGTGAACTAAGACCACAGCCTGGGTTCAGGATTTGAAGATGTGCTAATGTGATGATCTTTTAACACATTCACTCCCCAGGCAGGCAATAAATCCACTGCTTCCCCTGTGGCATACAAATGAGTGGCCTGGTTTTACAGGGACCTGTGTGTGTTAAATGCATCCTTCTCCACCGGGACATAGGAGGAAAGCCCCTGTTGTTACTATAGCACGTCAAAAAAAAAAACACTGTCAGGGTGACACAGCAGCCAGAGGCAGAATGCTCCTGCACATGGTGTTCACAAGGGGCTGTGTGATGAATTGCTGCAGATGTTTTCCAAACATCCTGGCCAAATCTCCAGATTTGTAGCTTTTCCTGACCCCAAGTCTCACTCCAAGCCACAGCTCTCCTTGCAGAAACACTGTTTTCCCCTCAAACCACACTACCTCACTTCCTTCCACCCACATGGCCAAAGAGGATCTCTTGCAAGCCATACTGGATTTGCAGAGCCTGGGCAGAGCTCACCCACTCCATGGGGCAGAGCTTTGGCCTCTGCCCTTGGCAGAAAGTCTCACAGGACAGCAGATCCTCCCCTCCCTGCCCACTTCCCGTGCTGTGCTCCAGTGTTGAAGGCAGAGCCTCTGGAGCCAGGCTCATCCCACCAGCTCCTGTGAGTGTGGTCCTAGTGAGGGAGCTGCAGTCACTTCACAGCCACATCCAGTGCCAGCACTGCTGGAGCCCGAGGTAACACAAAGCAGAGAAACCCAGCTGCCAGAGCCCTGTGTTCCCCACACTGGGTTTTCCCCCAGCCCGAGCTCCAAGCTTGCATACAGATCCTCGTGCCTCAGGAGACCACATTTGGAAAGACTCTCCCTTTTCTTCCTGGCTCTTCCCACCTTGGCTGTATTCTTTTCCCACTTGGACGCAGACTGTAGCCCCATCCGTTTCATGGTTTCACACATACAAGACTTTCATCCTCTTTTTTGGTTTAATGAGGGACAATAAAATGTAACATCAAGTTCAGGAAGAAAGTGAGGATACAGCATATTGTAAGAACAGCCCTGCTGTCAGCATTTTTCACCTAGCCAGTTGTACAAAGGTGATGCTTGACCTGATTTCATAAACTCATGTAGTCTGTGACCTGCATGTTGGGAACCTGCCCACGGGCTGGCTGGACACAGCATCCACTGGATGCCCCAGCAAGACCAGTGTGCCCCCTGCACAGTGACAATCTTCACTTCCAGCTGCAACGTGCCAAAAGACAGCCTCTCCCCAGGACATGTTGCATCCCCTTCCCACCCTGTCTTGCCAATAGCCATGTGAATTCTGCAGGGATTTGGGCTGCAGCGAAATCCAGGGTCTGGGAACCTATTAATAACCAACATTTCCCACAGATTCATTTCCTGGAGTCTCTGCTCCAAAGAAATGACAAGAGCTTGAGAAGGATCTTTGGACATTTATGCATTTTTTTTTCAGCAGCATAGCAACATCCTCGGGCTTACAGTGGAAATATTGGGAGGTTTTCATCTTCCTTGGCTCGAACAAAAATGGTTTGGGACCCACAGGAGAGCGTGAATCAGTTCCTCAGTCTTTAAGGCATCTCTCCAGGACCTCAAGAGTTTGTATAGGACATTACCCCCACATATACAGGAAGGATTTTCCTGGGTCACTGATCTCCACGGGCAGCACACAGGAGGAGCACAGCTTATAGAATATAAGAAAAAAAGTGTACACAGGTTTATCAGGGATGAAATTTATCGCTTGCTTCTTTTTTTTTTTTTCTTCTTGCTGTTCATCAAAGCATGATGCCTACTTGAATCTTACCCGAGGAAGTCCTACCATGACAGACTATGGGCAGGGTTTTCCAAGAGCAGGAGCTCCAAGTGCCTGCACAGCTATTTTTATTAGCCAACAAGCATTTGACATTTGGGCTCTCAGTAAAGAAAGAAATATGGCTTGAGAATATCACCTGGCACCTGCCAACTTCCCCTACATCTCATCTATCCAAAATGCCTCATCACTGCTGGTACCAGTTATTTTACTGGTGGAAGACCTGAGACTACCAGCAGCTGCCACTTGTACTTTGCACAGGTATTTTAGCCTAAATATCTTTTGCAAATAAATCTTTAAGTAGTAATTTGCACCAGTTTAAATGTTACTTCGCATGTGTGCAATGCTGTGGTCCCCAGCATTTTCCCAGCAAGCAATGTCATGAAGTAGAACCATAGTTCAGGCTCCGTTTGCTTAAAATCCAATCCCTGGACTAAATGTCTCCTGTGCCAACTGTGCCAGATCAGGTCTGTGCTGTGTCAGGGCTCAGTGCTACATGAACACAAATTGGCTCTTTGCTGCACTTATCCCTTCTGGCACAAGCTGCTGCCGATGAAAATAATCAGATACAATTACCCTGGATTTTTTCCTCGATTGGATTTACTAGATAATCCACTGGAAAGCCAACCACCACCAAGAGAAGGTGGGAACTGATTACCCAGCAGCTGCCCTGTTCCAGGACTCACCAGAAGGCAAGGCAGCAGGAGCAGAGGTGTGGATGGGAGTGGGAGAGAGGCCATCCAGCGCAGGGAGGGAGCTCTTACAGCAGCTGGGTTGTTCCATCAGACGTAGGCACGCTTTGAGCTCCAAGCGTCAGCAATGGGGTGAGTTTATCTTGGTCAGAAAGTTTCTGCTATCCACCTGCTAATTATCACCTCACCCCAACTCTTGCACCATGGTTTCACTCCCCACTTAACCCGAGCAGCGCTTGCCACCCCTGGAAGGGACAGTGACAGTCCTGCCCTCTCCAGCTCCCAGCATGCTGCCCCTCCAGATTTTGGGGTGGCAGCAGCATTTCCCTAACCTTGATCCTGACTCAGAGGCAACAAGCAGATGGTCGTCTGTCCTTCTTCTTGCCCCCAGCGAGGCACAGATCAACGACAAAGGGCCTGCATTAGAGCTTTTGTCCGTTAATAGGAATTTTACGGCCTGCACAAAGCTGGAGGTGCAGGGTGGGTCATGTGCCTGGTTCAGCTCAAATACAAAAGGGTTCTTGGGTGTCGGGGGTCCTCCTTTTGTAGCACTTCTAAACCACAGAGACTTAGGTGCAAACACGAGCAGTATCAGTAGTGCTGCTCCAGTGGGCTTCAGGCCTCAGGTGCCTTTCCCTGCTGACAGCGCTCTGATCTCCTCTTGGGTTCGTTTTAATTGCTGAAATGTCAACAGCATCCAGGTGCCGGAGGAGAGGTGTAACGTACACCGCCCAGACCGTGTTCTCCCCCAGCGCCGGCAGAGTCTGGCAGCTACGGCAGCACTCGGCCCTCTGCCGAGTTCTGCTAAAACTGCACCGCATCGCCCAGGCTATCCCCACCCAGCAGCAAACCACCCGGGGCAGGGTCACCACCCCCTCGGTGCCACAGACGAGACTTCAGCAGGAGAAAACCATGGTGTAGTTCTGCACAAGGAGACACGAGAAGCTTCATGCACTTGGAGTCGAGAGGAAACCATCTAGTCAGCCAAAAAACATCTAGGGGAGCACTTCTTGTTTGCTCCAAAGCACAAACTATAGCAAATCTGGCTATTCTGAGTCAAACCCCTATTTGTCCGACAAGCAAATCCCGGGGGGACCTTGCCAAAGGGAAAGACAGTCACCTGAGAGAAGCAGCTGTCTGAAAGCCAGCCCTTCTTGTCCCACGGCTGTGCTCCTGGTGGCTCACAGCATTACAGCTGCCGACTGTGCTGGTTTAAGTCTTTTCTGAGTGCTTGATATTCCTGGTAGCCCTCCTGAGCCCCCTTCGGCCCAGAAGAGCCAGGCTGGACTCTGCCTTGGCTCATGCCTCAGAAACAGAACTGTGAGTGGCATTTTGCCGGTGAACTCACACTTATTTGCAAGGTACATGGCAGGAAGGGGCAGCCTCATTTTCAGGGTCTGTTGCAAAGTCTTCAGAAAGCAAGCCCATTCTTTGCACGTGCCAAGCGTGCAGATTACATCGGGAAGCATGTTGTGACGGCGAGTGTGGAAGCCCACAGTGCAGGGCAATTGATTCCATTATTTTATCGGTACGTTTGTAATGTCTTATAAGGGGTTTTGAAGTCCTGTCTCTATGAGTCACCTGGAACTCTCATCTTTTTCTTCTGCTATGCGAGGGGGGGTACAGAAATCCCGTTCCTCAGCCAGCTGGAACAGGCACTGTGGAGTGCCAGCTTCGGGCTATTCTGGAGAGCTGCCCTCGGCAGCAGTAGCTCTGGACGGGATCTCTGCAACGCTCAGCTATCGGCAGCGTTCCGCTATCAGAAGCGATCCCATTATCGACTGGGCCCCTTCTGCAGGTGCGGAGCAAGGCAGAGTCCTCTCCCCAGCATAAAACCCCCGAGGTGCCTCTTCGCTGATGCCAACCAGAGGCAGCTTGCAGCGCGCAGTCCTTGCTGGCGGGCGGGACCGTTCCTGCGCTAGCCCAGCTCGCCCGGGGACCCCGCCGGGCCCCGTCCGTGGGCCGGGCGCGGCGCAGGCTGAGGCGCAGCCCCGGTGACGGCCCCGCTCCAGCCTTAGGCCGCAGGTCGGGGGGGGGCTCCAGCTGCCGCTGCGAGGGGCGGGCACCGCGCTGCGCCTTCTTGGTCGGCTCTGCCTCGGCGGGGAGAAAGAAAATCGCCTTACGCTCTGCGCTCACGAGCCGCTGCCGGGGCCGCCTGCCCCGCAAGCGCCTTTCGAGCCCCGCCGGGCTCCCCTCGGAGAGGCGCTGCCGAGGAGGAGAGGGAAGCGATGGACCCGTCTGAGGAAATAAAACCCGCGTGCCAAGGCAGGGTCCCCGCAGCTGGGGGCACTCGGGCCCCAGACGCCCCTAGCGCGCGGGGCGGGCGGGCGGTTGCTCGGGCCCCGCCCTTCCCCGCAGAGCGCTCGCGGCCCCGCCTCGCAGGTCCTGTCAGGGTGATAACGGAGCGCGAGGGGCGGCGCGGGGTTGGGCGGGTTTCATCGCGGCGGCGCGTACGCGGGCCCGCTGCAGCGGACAGGACCCGGTCGGGCCGATGCTGCCCGCGGGCCGCGGCCGGCGGTGAGAGCGGGGCGGCGGCTGGCGGGGGGGGTGCGACCCGACAGCGGCCGGTGTGTCCGGGAACGCTGGCCGGTGGGTCCTGGTGGGCCGCTGACCGCGCTGGGCCTTGCAGGGTGGCTGCGGCGCTAACGACAGCGCTGGGCGAAGGCGCGGAGCGGCGGCGGGAGCTAGAGCGGCGCACGGCCCGGATCCGAGCCCTCCTGCAGCCGTGGTGAGTGGCGGCCCCGCGCCGGGCCCGACCTCAGCCCCGCTCCGGGGGCTTCCCTGGGTGGTCCTACCGCGACCCTGGGCCGGGAGGGAGGTGGTTGGAGCCCGGATGGCCCCGACCGGGAGCCCCTGCTGTCGGAGGTCCCCTGGGCCGCGTGGAAGCTGAGCCCGTCAGTGCACGGCAGCGGCGGCCCTTGGCGCTGTGTTTCTTCCCTCCAGGGTCGATGAGGAAGAGGAGCAGGTGCAGCCAGAGGCCGGCTCCAGCAATGGGCACGGTGAGTGCTCCCTCGGCCCGGTGTCTCCTCCATGGCTCTGGGGCTGAGCCAGCTTCCACGTTAAAAGGCCTTCCAGTGCTCTGCACCGACTAGAAGCTCCCCTCTGCTTTTTTTCCTCCCCCTTTTCTCCTTGGTGTTAGCTTGGAGCTGTGTCGGTACCCGAGGTCAGCAATGAAATGTACGAGGGCCTGACTGAACAGTGGCGATCATCACTTGTTGATGAAGGGGGGGTTAACTCGGGAGAGCTGTCTCCTCCTGTGACTCTATCCCTTTTGGTCCTTCAAGGCTTTTGGCAAGCCTGCCTGTGTCCTCTGTGTAGTTCCTGTGGGCATGGGGGTAAAATACCCCACTGCACCATTCAGTGGGTTTGATTTCTTTCTCTGGCACCGGGAAGAGTAAGTTAGCTTAGAGACAAATAGAGAAACTCAAGGTTTGCACCTTCTGATAAAACTTCTCTTGCAGAGAACAGTCCTACACTCAAGGAGCTGGAGGAGCTGGAACTGCTGAACAGGGCCCTAGAGAAGGCACTGAAAGTCAGGAAGAGCATCTTGAAAACTCCCGTAGAGGCTCGGGGAGCTACAGGAGAGAAATCTGCAGATGAGGTACCTGCTTCTAAGAATAATGAGGAGCAGCAAGTGCCTGTACCTGTTGAGGATGCTTCTGAGAGCAGAAAGGTGAGAGCTGTAAGCAAAAAGCCTGCGTCTTTGAAGAAGCCTTCTCTATACCAGCTAAAAGCACCTTATAGGACTGACCCGGATGTGAAAAACCTGCAAAGGAAAGCCCCAGCCAGATGTGTTCCTCAAGGTCCCAGGACAGCTGGGAAGAGCTCCTCAAAAGGGGTGGCTTGCAAGCAAGGAAGGAGTCATAGGACAGCAATTGTTGCAGGTGACAGAGCGGTCTGTGCTCCTGCTGAACCCCAAAAGACATCTGGCCTGTCCACATCAGCCCTGAATGAGCAGCAGAGCATTTCCATAGGGGGTTCAGCTGAAAGAAAGAACTCTGTGGCTACTGGCAAGCAGTTATTTGATGCAGAGAAGAAAAGTTGTGGTTTCCTGGGAGAATCCAGCAAAAAGGAGGCCCCTACAACTGAAGGTACACTTGGAAGGAGCACCTCGGCTCGGGTAGTCACCCTGCAGGAGAAGGGGTAAGTGCTGAGAGATGGGCACCTCTGGCTTGTTCTGCTTGACACTGACTGGTACATCTGCAAAGCCTGGGCTCTCCTGCCGCTTTGTAGGACCCAGCTTGGTTTCACCTGCTCCTCAAGTCCTCCTCAAGAGGAAAGATCCTTTACAGTTGAAAAGCCTTTATTGTGATTGAGTGTTTTCATGCTAACGCCTTACTGGTGGGTGGGTAGGACTTTGAAAGTCTTAAGACTTTTGATATTTCATAGTCCCCTGCGACTGTTTTGGAAAGCTGTCTCAGCAGAGCTTTCTTGAGCCTTAGTTTTCCTTTGAGTGCACTTTCTTTTAGAGCTTATTGAGTCTTTATTTTCTTTATTTATGCATAATGATAATATGTAATGAATGAATTCTGTCCCTCTCTCCAAACCACATGCCCAGTGTTGTTTGGAGAGATGGCATCTGGGTTTAATACTATCCTCCTTATTCTGGAAGATACTGCCCATGTAAGCACACAAATCAGTACTGACTAGACTGCAGTTGTTTCAAGTGTTTGGTGTAGGAGGAATTAGGAGGTGGATGTAACTGAGATTCTGTGTGGGAAAGTGGCAGAACAATACTTAGAAGTTTGGCTTTGCATTCAGACCAGTCAGTCTTGTTGAAATAATTTCTGTATTCTGTTCTGTGTTCTCTTTGCTTTAAATAAACAGTGAAGTTCAGATCTGATATGTGCCTGGGAAATTTTGACAAATAGTTCTCAGCTGCCACAATCCCAACTCCTGTGTTTGTGCAGGGAGGAAATGATCACCTTCCATGTGGTGTTCGAACAGACACGGGGCACTGAGTGGCAGTTGCTGGGGGAACAGGAAGCTGGATTCAAATGTTTATTTACTTAAAATCCCAACTGTGGTCTTGCACTCCCAGTCTGCATGTGACTCTAGTTACAACTGCTAACCCACACAGTTTTACAATAATAATTTGGGGATTATTCTGCTTTGGGGTTAGATGCCTGCTCCCAGTGGAAGCTGAAATCCCATCTGGGTCCCTTTCAACTATTTCTGAGTGTGATACTGTGCTAAGCAAGTTGCCTAGTCATGCTCAGAGTCAGGGAGATCTGCTTGTGCTCACATCTGTATTGATCATCTTCCCTGGGTATGTGGTTTCCATGTCTGCACTCTGCCTTGTCAGGGCTTTGCTTCCAGCTTCTCACCTTGGGTGAACCTCTGATGGCTGGTGGGAGGATGCAGGAGCTCTCCCAGGTCAGCTCTGTGACACTTGTAGAAGTGACAGAGCAGACTGATCCTCTGGTGGTGAATTCAAGCTCTGGGGTTGCTGACCTCTTCCATTACAGCAAAATTAGCTTCAATTTTAGACAGAATGTCATTTTTCTCTGTTTGAAGGCAAGGCTCCACTGCTCTCTGGCAGTCAGGATTGATGCTTCTCTTGTTTTGCAGATGCCAGCTGAAGTTACCCCTTCCATACAGGAAAGCCTATTCCAGGAACTCCAGGTAAGCCCAGCCTGACCAATCCAGTCCAGAACTACCCTCTGCTTAAGGGCTGTGAGGAGGGGTCAGATGGAGAAGACCTGGCTGGTTTGTGGGGCACAGGGAGGCACTGACCCCGTGGTGTGTGGGGCCTGAACTCGGAGCAACAGGAGTGGTCCCTGCAGCATGTCTCTGCAGGGCTGTTTCTGGGATAGGTGTGCTCATGTTATTCCAGCCACTGGTGTCACTTTGGTTTCAGAGTGTGAACTCCCAAGTTGTAAAGGTACTGGGATGCTTTAATGCTGCTGCATACCATACCTTGCTGAAGGCAGGAAACCCTGTGGGCTGAGTGCCTATGTACCCCACACAGTGGAAGAGTTTCCCAGCCAGTTCCTGTCCTGAACTGCTCTGCAGGGACACGTCTAGCCTGAAAGCATCGTGGTTGTGAGTGTTTGGGGCTGATTCCTGCTGATGGACTCTCTTCAGAAGAGCCAGTTACAGCAGTACTGCACTGATGGTGTAGGTGGTTGGGTTTCAACTTAGTGCTCTAGTCCTCTGCAAATGTTTCTCACCATTTCCTGGGAGAAATCTTGATATAATTCAGCATGTTTCTTATTATGTGGTTTGTCTAGATATTAAGCTTAAATCCCGTGTTCTAGCTATAGCTCCTTGTGCTAACCGCAAGAATTCCTCCTCCTCCTGGGAACTATCATTTATCAGACACCACTTTGTTAGTTGCCCTTCAGCAAGTTGTAAAGACTTCGTTTCCTTAATTTTCACTTGCAAATTGAGCCTTTTGGCATCCTGATCACTCTGGTGTAATTTTACACACTTAACTACAACTCTTAGCTCAGTGATAGATTGAAAATAACCATTGCTCTAAAGACCCCTTATAGAGGGAATGCATCTTGCCTGATAACTTCTGTTCCATTAACCTCGCTATTTCTTTGCATAATGTGCTTCTTAAAACTGCAGTTTCTGTCATTCAAGAGAGCTGGCTGGCTGGAGAGAAGATGTTTGCTCTCTCAGGTTAGACAGTTTTGCACTGCAGAACTATTTTATGCTTCCTCCTGATGGCTCTCACTTAACTGCAGCAGGTTTGGGGAGATGTGCTGGCTCTTTAAAGTAGCCCTTTACTTAAAGGATATTATAGGGACTGTGCATCCATGAGGATGTTGAACTCTAAGTGGAATGCTCCTCTCTGGTAGTGATATTATTTGTGTAAGACTTTCTTTAAAATACTGGACTCTGATCCAAGATTCTCTCTGACTTACTCATGATACTGTCCTTAAACCTTTGTATTTTGTGTCCTGGGTACTGATGTTTTGCTTCTTGTCAAACGTGCCACTTTGTCCTGAAAAAAAAAGGGGGGTTAAAGGAGTCTTCAGGAAGTTTGGCCTATGAAGGAATCACTGCACTAAAAGCTAGGGTGAGAATTGGTCCTGCTTGCTCTTCTTTTTGTACATACTAACAGACTAACTGTACAGAAATGCAGATGACTCGCCCCTCAAGAAAGGAAGGGAAGATTTGTTATTTCCTGTGGAGCAAAACCGTGGGCAGAGGGATACAAAACCATTAGTGATGTGCCACAAGTTCACATTCTGCTTGTAGAAGTGTTTGTCCCTCTTCTGAGAGCTGCAAAACCTTCCCCCTCAAAACAAGTTGAGAGAAATAAGATGGGCTTCTTTTGGTGTCTAAAGCTTTCTGCAGGGAGTATGTGTTGATCTGATACCAGCTATCAAAAATGAAGGGGGAGTGGCCAGTAAATAACCTTTAAAAGAGGGGTGAGGAAGATACTTGTGTTCAAAGCACCCGTGTGTCACATTGGTGTGTCAGCTCAGTGCGAGCGCTGTCTGCCACAGTGGGGCATAACTCTTCCACATCCTCCCCCTTTTGAATTTCCAGGGCATGGGAGAGATGTCGTCTCTGCCAGACAAGTGCAGATGCAGCAGCTGCAAGGAACCGTTTCATGGAGAGGATCCAGGCAACTGTATCCTTTCTCAGCTCCACTGCCCCATTCCCCAGCTCATGGTGTGGTACTGCAGGCACTGGGTGCAGTCCCACTGCTGCGTGCTCCCAGCTGGAGAGAGTTAACGCCTCCAACGACAGGAGTTCAAGCTGGGTCTCTAGGAGGTGATTTTGTTGTGGGTTTTCTTCTGTTTGTTTGTTTTTCATAGTGCAGTTCTTGAGCGGTCATAAAACTTTTGATCTAGATAAGTAAGGCCACGAGGTGACTGTGCCATACAGAGCTGTGCTGTCCTCCCCACCCCCTTCATGGGCTGTTTGCCCTCTGCCCCTGGTTCCAGCTGGGCTTGGGGCAGTGCACAGAGCTGGTAGTGTGAAACTTTCCTTAAGTCACTGCTCACTGAGTTCTGTGCACCAACGCCAGCCTTCAGTCCTGCAGAGATAGAGGAGGAATTAAAGGTCCTCCAGGATGTCCCCTCCCTTTTGAGCCAGTATGTGGAAACTGAGCCTGCAGGTAAGGAGGAAAAATGGTGGATGGAGGGGGCAGAAGGTGGAATAAGTGTGACTTCAGTGTGCTCCAGCTCCATGTGTCTTGTGTTGTTGGCATGTGCTGGACATAAGGGGCAGGAGCAGTCTGTTCCTAAAATGAGGGTTGGTGAACCCAAGGCCACTCTAGAAACTGGTAGGGTTGGGGGGAAGGTTTCAGTATGCTCATGCCTGCTGGTTTTCCTCTGCTTCTCTTCTAGACCATCCCACTCTGCAAAGAGAGTATGAAAGCCTTCTAACCTTGGAGGGTTTGCAAACCACCGTTTCCCAGTGCCTGCATAAGCTGCAGCTTCTGCGAGCTGGTGAGCCAGTCCCTGGTTTTGTAGTTGGGTGTGAATGTGGCCAGCTCTGCTTGAACAGCAGTTTGCCATCTGTGCACAGAATACTGCGGACCAGTGTAATTTCTCTCCTGTGTATCATTAGTGGCAATGTAGCATGTAAAATTCTCTGGCAGCAAACAAAGCCGTGGTGCCTGACTGCCACTGATCTGTGTTCAGGAGGGGCTTGGGACTTCGAACTGCTGCAGTTCAGGAGGGCTGGTGAGGGAGCTGTTGAAGATGGGAAGACTGCATGTGCCATAGCTTAAGGTGCCCTGGTGTGTGAGGAGCTTACCCTGTCATTAGTCATTTCTAGGAGCAGTAAGTAGATCAGAGATTCTGCAAGTACAGTTTTAACTTGTAACCTCTTGCCAATTCTTCTACTCTGGCAGCTGTGGAGTCCCAGAAGAGGCTGCACCCAGATGGCACTGGGGATGTAGGGAACTGTTCTCTAGCCTGCACCCCTCCCAGGGGACAGCCAGGTGACAGTGACAGTGTGCTGGCTGCACCTCTCCTTTGTTACTCCAGTTTCCAGGAGCTGAGGGACCTGTTTATCTTGAAGTTGCAAGTGTCAATGCTGCACCAAGAAATAGCCTTACAAAAGGTGAGTGTTTGAAAGTGTTAGTCAACTAACAGCTAGCAAGAAAAGGGCAGTTGTGGGGCAAGAGCTGACATATGGGGTGCTGGTGGGGGAGCAGCAGCTCTCCTGGTGGTGTTTCTGTGTTTATGCCTTGTGTCCAACTCCTATCAGTACCTTACTTATTTTGTAGATGAAAGGGCTTACTTTTCTTGTTAAGGCCAGAGTAGAAGTCTTTAAATGTTGGATCCTTTCCTGATAAGGCATTTTTTAACTACTCTGAAAGCATTTGGCAGTGGATGATGATGTTGGTAATGCCTGAAGACTCTTTTTTGCAAACCTTTACAGTCTCATTAAGGTACCTATTCTGTCCTTCTCGCCTGCATGACCTCCAGTGAGCTCCTTCTAAATCTGAAACCACTGTGTTGTTCATCTTGACTTCACTGTTCTGAAGCTGCCTGTAAGAACAGAATAGGAAGATAGTCTCTGCGCCAGCCTGAGCAGAGCAGTGGTAGAGGGCAGAGAAGATCTGTGAAATCCCATCCACTCATTTGACCCAACCTTTGCTGTTGACTTGAATGGTAGAAGTATTGGAAAAGCCATTTTTCTGTAAGCCAGGGAAGAGTTATTCATAACTGGCCACACTTCTTCCTCTGGCTTGAAGACAGGTTGCTACCTCTCTTCAAATGGCACTTCAGTGCTATAATCTGGAGTTATGGGTTGTGAAGTTTTTGATTTTTATCTGCCCAGAGTGAAGTAGTAACCAAAGGCTGCTGCTTGATGCTTGAAGTGACCAAATTTCCTCTGCCCATGTATCTAAATAGGTGCTTTGTGCTGGGTAAGTCCTGGGTATCTGAAGCAGCTCTGTGTGGAATGTGCAGGACAGGTGGAATTCTTGGGACAGGTGAAACGAATGGACTGAGTACAAGATAAATACCCTAGGAAGGGACATATGAATTTCCGGGCCAAGCCCATCCATTGCTTTTCCATGGAGAAATGCTGAGAGTCATAGGAAGTCCTGGTAGCTCTTAGCCTGTCTTTGATGGTGTCAGCTGTGTCCTGTTTCCCTGTCCCTGTGAAGAGATTCATGGAGCACAGGAAAGGAAATCCCCTACTGATAACCCTGTACTCTCTTCTATTTGGGTCTTCCTATGTTTCCCCCACTGAAAAATGCTGTGAGGAGGTGACTGCCATGTGCAGTTCCCTGTCCCCTCTCCTCTAGGGAGAGCTGTGTGTACAGTGGGCCATGTAGTGTGCAGACTGCTCAGGCTTCTTTAGCTGATGCCAGCTGGGAAAGAAAAAGAAAATAAATCCCCAGCAAAATGTCTTTCTGAGCATTAATTCAAGAGTGCCACTAAAGGCTCCCTTCTGTCCTTTGGCTGGAGGCTTGAATTGTAAGTCACAGTCATAATCCCAGAGCTTTGAGCTGCTAAGGATGCTGCAACAGGCCAGTGGGTTGTCTGAGAGCATGAGCCAGGCTCAGTAAACCAGAGGCCAGGCTGGGGAATGTTGGACAGCTTTAGCAGCCCACGTACCTGTGCTGCTGGGGAAGTGTGCAGCTCTGTCTGTCTTGGATTAATCTGGCCCAGCCAGGAGATGACAGGAACAGTCATGAGTTGAAAGGCTGAACTTCCCATTGGGTCAGGAAACGCTTCACTGTGTGGCTGCTGACCTCCTGCATCATCAGCTTCAGCTTCTCGCAGGATGCTGAGCTCATCCCAGTGCTAGGCCATCTCTGCAGCAGAGAAGCACTGCTGTTTATCTCACTGCTCTGGGAATGCCTGTGGCTGCTGGTGTACTGCATGAGCTGAGGATGATCAGCTCTGCCTTTGTTACATGTGACAAAAGAAAATACCTATCAATTAGCTTGTCATTAGTCACACTGCTCAGGTGCCGTGAAATCCTGAAAGTGCTGCTGGCTTTGGTGACATGTCTTCTTTGCTCCTGCCCAGGTCATGGTGGCAGAACTCCTGCCAGTCCTGGAACTCAGGCTCTCCTCGGAGGCCTCTGCAGCTCAGCTGTTCCGGGCGATCTACACCCAGCTCTGTGAAGGAGGCCGGCGGTTCCCTGTGCTGGTGAGAGACGAGCTGGCAGACTGAGCCCGTGGCACCTCCTACTAGCTGCTCACATAACCACAGACAGTTTTCAGCAATAAATCTTTTCTAGTGACTTTTTTTAACTCTGCCTGTTTCTCCAGCTAAATTTCAGAGTTGGTTTGTTTGAGCTTTTTGTTTGCGTGGCGTTTCCTGTTGGGCTAGTTGTTTACATTGTTTTTTGGTGTGGGGTTTTTTTTGGGGGGTGGGGGGGTGTTGGTTTTTTCTTTGTGGGTCTTTGTTGTTTGCTTGGGATTTTTTTTGTGGGTTTGTGGTTTTTGTTTTGTTTTCCACTGTGACTACTGAGGTTTAGTGAAGCACCTTCAGGACTTCATGGACACTTTAGCTTTTCTACGAAGGTCTTTCTTGCTAGCTTGAGAGTCTTGACTGCCTTGGCTGACACCAGGCTCCTATACACAGACAGTGTAGCTAGCAATAAAACTTTATACTGATCAGATAGCCACAGTATGGTGGGCACAGCTTTCCAGCATCTGAAAATCCAGAGAACCTGAGCTGCTACTTCCCTGTTACTTTGTTGTCTGGTTGTCCTATAACCAGTGTTATAGTGGTCACTGTCTAATACTCACTGACAGTGTTTCGGTGTCTTTATCTGCAGTGGCTCAGGCCATGTGCAGTAGTGTCTCTTGTGGATTTGTGGTTTGTGAGACCTGCTCTGGGCTGTAGTGCAGCTGGAGTAGGCCTTGCTCATAAGCTTATTGTAGAATCACAGAATGGTTTTGGTGGGAAGGCACCTTTAAAGCTCACCTAGTCCCAGCAGTAAGCAGGGACTAGGAGACTAAGCAGGTAAGCAGGGACATATTCAGTCAGAGCAGGTTGCTCAGAGTCCTGGCCAACCTCACCTGGAATGGTTCCAGGGATGGGGCATCGACCACCTCTCTGGGCAACCTGGGCCAGGGTCTCAGCACCCTCAGTGTAACACATTTCTTCCTTCTCTCCAGTCTGAATCTCCCGCTTTTAGATTAAAACTATTGCTCCTTGTCCTGTCACAACAGTCCCTGCTTAAAAGTCTGTCCCCATCTTTCTGACAGGCCTCTTTAAGTACTGGAAGGTTGCAATAAGGTGTCCCCAGAGCCTTCTCTTCTCCAGGCTGAACAACCCCACTCCTTCAGCCTGTCTTCAGAGGAGTCAGTCTTGTCAGTCACACCACTGCTCAGTTCAGGGTCCCTTCAGGCAGCTTCTTGACTTGCCAGGCTCTCTTGTCAGGACTTACACATAGTCTACAACTGAAATATTTTTGCTACATCATCTTATCTGTTGATTGTGCCTGAGACAGCAGCCTGAGAAGGGTTGAGCTCGCTGCACTGGAGAGATCTCAGAGAATCCGGCTGCAGCGGGAGGGAGCTGATAAAGCAGCCCAGTAGATGGCACTCGGCCCTTTGTGTTCCTGCTGAACCTGTGCCAGGAGCTGCTGGAGGAGCCGCCTTCCAGAGGGACTAATGCAAATGTCCTGTCTGGCTGTGGAAAAAACCCACAGATTCTGTGGCAGTTCTGACCTTGTCACGATGAAAAAAACCAGTTTCAGTTCCTCCTGCATCTGAGGTTTTTGCTTGTAATCCCCAAATCCCTTGGCATTTCTATGTGGCAATTAAAGTAAAGCTTTAGAGTCTAGTGGAATATCTCTGCTTGGGGGCCCTTTGAAGTCTGTTTAGGGAAGGGCCACTCTGCGTGCTGCTTGTTACAGTCTGACTCCCACCATGTCCCCTAGCTGGACTATGTGCCTGTAGGAATTTAGCTCTTAGAAATGCTGACAGTGGTCAATATTTTTTCCTTCTGCTTTTTTTTTTTTCAAGGCCAGAGTCCTTTGTCTTTTCTAAATGTTTGGCCCTTTCTGACACTGGGAATTCACTAAAAATCATTCATCTGATAGATTAAATTCAGCGTCCCTTTATGATAGATGAAATTCAGCATCCCTTTATTTCACTTGGGTTTTTTTTATGCCATGGGTGGTAACATCTGCACGCTTGAATGTTAGAGATGACATTTGCTATTGTTAATTATCATGCTGTTCTCCATAACTTGTGTCTGTAAGCACTGTATGAGTCAGAGCATCCGCTTCTTGGTGCAGAGTGGTCCAGTGTAAATTGGCAGTCGCTTCCCTGCCACAGCAAGGACTGCACAGGTGTGGAAGGACTGAGCAAAAAAGAGTCTGAGCCCACAAAAACAAACTCGCAGGGGTTGTTACAAACTGCTGCTGCTGTGGGAGGCACAGCTCCCAGCACAATGACTGGCATGTGCCTGGGTTGGTTTGTGCCTGGGGGTGCAGTGAGGTGGTGTTATTCTTCCTACATCATGTGAGAGACGTTTTATAATTTTCCTAAATGTGCAAGACTTTTAAATCCTTTGAATGACTCACTTTCAAATGTGTCTCTGCATAGCAGAGTTAGATGCAACAGCAACTTAACTCGGTGGTTGGCGAGTCTTTTTTTGTTTGTCATAAAATCTTTTGTTGTTACAGGCAGAAATTATCCTGGAACATCAAATTGAGAGGAAGAGAAAAGAGGTAGTATTTGTGATGCTGGGGGATAGTATTACAAACATAGAGGAAATGAGCAGTATTTCTGGAAGGTGATAAATGATACCAGTGTTGTGGTGCAGGCATGAGGTGAGACAAAGTTTGGTGAGGGCCAGGGAGGCATTAGCAACTCTTACTCCTTTTTTGTCTGCTGTGGTAGAGTCTTAAAAGGTTTTTTGTTTTTTACTACTGAAGGATGTGAAGCTGGATCCCTGCGAGGAGCCAGGTTTCTTCTTTTCTTGCCAGAATCTGTGACTTGAAGCATTTCCAGCTGCTGTGGTTTGTCTTTTCCACTGACTTCCTCCTTTCCTTCCCTTCCCCTCTGCATCTGTCTTTGTTTCTGCAAATACATCTGACCAGTGGAAAAACAGAGGCAATGCTGCTGTTAGTGCAGCAGACCTTCTTGTAGGGTTTCACGTGCACTGATTATCTTTAGTTAGTTCTGGGTGTTAGTGTTTAAACCTTCAAGGGGTTTATCCTGCAGATGTTCTCAGATATGGCACCAAGTGCTTGCTACAGCTGCCTGCTTGGGAGTTACAGTACTTAGAGACTACCCAGTGTGGCTTTAGGGCTACTGTCTGTCTAAAGCAGAAATAATTTGAGTCTTGGTAAGAAGGAAGGCAAATCTCACCAAGAGTGGTGTGGAAGAAATTCCTGCCTTGTCCAGCCTTTTTGAGGGGTCTGGCAGCATGTGAGCAGGGCTGGAGTGTGACAGGCTCTGACCTGCTGAAGGATTGTACATACAGCAGGAGCTGCAGGCTCCCAGCCCTGGGACAAGGGCAGGAAGAGCTTCCCAGCCACCTGGACCAGCAACACAGATTATGGTTTGGAGAGGCAAAACCAGATGAACTGTATGAGGGATAAGGGACTTTCATTAACAAGATGGTAAGTGTTAAACTGGCGGGGGGACCTCCCAGCTCTCCCTGTAGGTGACCAATTTGCTGTTGGTGTTATTCTCCAAATGAGCTTTCTGTGAGAAACAAACTCCAGAAAGCAAGTTACTTAATTAAAACATTCCATGTAGTCAAGGCTGAAGCATCAACACCTGAATCAGCAACTTGTGAGGCATCATGCACTGTTGTGCCAGTCAAGGGTGTCTGGAAAGAGCAATGGTGTAAAATGCTGAGATGGAAAGCTTGTATTTGTACTGGAAGTACTGTGGGGAGCTATGTCCTCTGAACAACCTTCATTTTAATTTATTTTTTCCCCCCCCTCCTCAAATCAATCTCTCCCTGAGTTACAGAATTCAGCATGACCCTGGGATTTCCAGCTGAAGCTTTGAGAAATTTTGTTGGCTGCTGACAAATCTGAAAGTGATGTTGGGTGAGCACAAACCACGCTGAGGATGCTGAACGTGGGTAGCACAAGATGTGCAGCGCTCCTCCAGACTGTCCCAGAGTGTCTGATTCTCAGTGTGCTGTAAGCAATGTGTTGGAAATGCTTTAATATCCTTGTGAAAAGCAGGAGAAGGGGCCAACATGGCTTTTTTTTTTTTTTGTGGGCAGGCAGCCAGTTCAGGGCTGCACATTTCCAGCCCTGCATCCTATTGCCGGATGGGGTCACTGAGAGGCTGTGGTAGATGATGGAGCTGACAGAGGGTCTTCCTATTTTACAGAGGAAAAGCAAATTGATATTATTTCTCTTGGTCATTATCTTGGTTTTGCCATACCTGTGCTCTCTGGAGCAGGGTTGGGGGTTTTTTTAAGCATACACCCTGGGGCTGGAGCATTTGACAGCTGGTTTCACTGGAAGCTTCCTAGTCTTCCTTTACTTCCATTAAAAACAACCTAACAACCCCAATAATGACTCAGTCTGACATGAAAACAGTTCATTAAATGGGTATTAAAACTTCTCTTATCCACCATGCAGATCAAATACTGGTTTTGTAACATCAGAATCACCATCCAGACGAAAATGATCATCTTGGTTTTAAATTGTGAGGAAAGAAGGGTTTTAAGCATTGTAATAAAGAAAAATCTATTGCTTGTTAATTAATCGGAGCGTGGTTAGAAAGAAGAAGGCAGGGAGTGGTGTGCCGTGTGCTGGGGTATAATGGGGGGGGGAAGAAGGCAAGTTTTAAACTGTAATTTCAGAAGGCGAGAAATGACAGCAGTGGGCTATTTAGGCACGTGAACGGAGATGTTTGACTTATTTTTAGACAGAAGAAGAAAGATAATCAGTGGATCTGGAGTTCATATAGGAGAAAGCAAATAGAAGTAAGCTCTGAGTCAGTGGAGGAGACTGACCCTGGAGAAAAGCCTGTCTACAATCTTGCCTCCTGGGTTCTGAGAACACAAACTCCCAGTTGTGCTAACGCCTGCTGAGTTAGGCTTTTTTTACCATTCCAAATTATAGCAAGAGACAATTTATTAGTCTCATTTTATCTTCAGCTTAAGAAGAAAACAAGGGAGATTTAATGTGTATGTTCAGGTCGGTAAGACTTCAGAGTAGGGTTGCTTTATGCACCACAAATGAAATTACATTGCAAGTTGTGTTGCACTGGAGCTGACCCAGAGCACAGCAAAGCTGGTGAGGGATGCGGAGAACATGTCTTATGAGGAGCAGCTGAGGGAACTGGGGCTGTTTAGTATGGAGAAGAGGAGGCTGTGGGGAGATAGTATTGCTCTCTACAACTACTGGAAAGGAGGTTGTAGTGAGGTGGGTGTTGGTCTCTCAAGTAACTAGTAATAGGATGAGAGGAAATGAGCTTGAGTTGTGCCAGGGGAGGTTTGGATGGGATATTTGGAAAAATTTCTATAGTGTGAGAGAGTGGTGAGGCATTGGAACAGGCTGCCCAGGGAAGTGGTAGAGTCATCATCCCTGGAGGTGTTCAGAAAATGTGGAGACAGGACACAGTTTAATGGTCATGTAAATGTTGGGTTGACAGTTGGACTTGATGATCTTGGAGGTCTTTTTCAACCTTAATGATTCTATGATTCTATAAGTTTCAAAACATACAACACTCCTGCCTGCTGGGGTGAAGTCTCTTACAGGACATGGCAGCAGTAGACCGAGCCTTTGAAATCGTTGGGCAGCTCAGCACCATCACGCAGGGTGCTGGGCATCTGCAGGCCCCGCTGAGGAGCAGGAGAAAGCCTCATTTCAGGAGGAACTGAGTATTTGATACCAACCAGACACATGAACACTCAAGAGAGAGCACAAGAATGACAATTTAAAAAAAAAAAATCCAATACCACCCCAAACACACACAACTACTGTTAAAAAATGAATGAAACCATTAATAATCTACAGCGCTTCAATTGCAACTGTGTGCTGGCTGCATAATGGGACAGAATTCCAATGGCTGGGTGCAGGGATGAGTCAGGCAGAATATTTGTATATTTTATCAAGTTTGGGCACTTCAGTGTAAACATAACCATGTGTTTCTGTGGGCCTGGAAAGCTCACTTCTAGTGCCATTAGGAAACTTGGTGTGTTTGGCAAAAACCTTGCAGCTATTATTGAGCTTAACTACCAGGTTTTGTCTTGTATTAAATGACATTTGTCAAGGCCCGTCGCTGTGCTGTTCTAGAGTCTTCTCCTTGAGGGTGTCAGAGCTCTTGGCAGTGATCAGGTTGTCCTCACAAAAGCGAAACCACCGGATTTAATGGAATTGTATGAATGAGCAAACCATTAATTATTTAAACTGTATATGACTTCATCTCCCTTCCTCCTAGCTAGTGCCATGGTCTCTGTTTGCAGAGGGTAATTCAGAGTTTAGCTTATGACAGTGCAAATGGTGTTACCCTGTGTTTTGGTTTTGCATTTTTGTTTGGTGGGCTGGGGTGTTTTTCATTTGGTTTGGGGTTTTTTGTTGTTTTTTTATTAAACTCCACACTAATTACAGTAAAATAGCTTATTGTAATGTACTAGGTATATTTCTTATCTGCGAGCCTTAAAACTAGCGTGTTAGACTATGACTTAAGCTGAGCTTTGCTGGTGCCTTGTCCAGCTCTCTGGCAGTGCCTGCCCCAGGCTGGCTACCCGTGAGTGTTCAGAGCACAGAGTGCCCTCTGGGCAGCGGACATGACCAGAGTTGCTGAGGATCAGCTTTTCTCCTAGCTAGCAGTTTTTCCTGTTTCTGTGTCGTACCTGGTTCTCGGTACTGTTTGTGTGGAGTATCTGCTGCGGGATCATCACCCAGTGGGTGACGGCAGAGGAGCAGCAGGAGGTGCGAAGGGAGGTCTGGGTGTGCTCAGCCTGCACCAATGCTGCACCGCGCTGGGAGGGAGGGCAGCTACTGCCGGGCAGATGATACAATAATTCTTCTCCATCTGCTCCTATCTATATTTGAATTCACGGGAAAGCATCCTCCTTGTAAGACGCATGAATCTCTGATTTCAAAAGCCATCCCTGTTTCGGAAGTGCCTTTGGCAGGCTGGCACTGGCTTCCCCACCTGTGCTGAGCAGTCGGTGCTGGGGGATGCTCCGGTGGGGCTCACCACGCAGTGGAATGACGTGGGCCCAGAATAGCAGGGCGATGTCACCCGGCAGCTTGTCACTGTTGCTGGAGTCTTTGTTGGAGTGGATCAAGGTGACACTCAGCTGCTATTTTCAGAGCCACACTTCCTGATGGCTGTTGCTGCTTCATTGTTTATTTATTTATTTCCCTTTTGCTGAATCATAGACCCGGAAAATACTTCTTAGGTCACTAGAATCTGAGATTGCGCCTCCCGATTTGTTTCGCTGCCTGTTTTCTAGTTTTACGTGGCACACGGCGACTTAAGATGGACTGAGAGAGGCCACCTGCCCGTCCTTAATGAAGCGTTCCTGCTGCGTGAGGGGTTTCTTCCCTGCTCTTTATCTTACTGAAGTTAAGGGAGCCCCACAGAAGATAAGGCTGCCTTTGCCGGGGCTGTTTCTGCTGGTGCCCAGCGACCCTGCAGGTGCTGAGCAGGGCACGGCTCGGTGTGCCTGGCACCTCTGGGCAATCCAGGTGTCACTGCTTCCTCTCCTGTGGAATTCCTCCCTCTGAGTTCACTGCCTTTTAGCACTTAAAAGGCTGCCCTTCTATATCTAAGTAGCTTCTGCCAGCCCACGGAAGGGGTGTATTCAGCGACCCTGTTTAATGGCTGCACTAAACCAGTTGCAATTGTGAGCTCAGAAAATGCCCCAGTCCCAGGTTGCGTTGCAGGTTGGACCATCTGTGGCAATGGGCTACGTGATGGTTGGTGCCATGTTCTCCTACTCTTTGTTTCGCCACAACTCTGTTGCAGTCAGAGTTTGTTTACTATGTGCAGTAAGTAGCTACCCAGTATGTCTTGCCCTAGGCTTAAGCTGTCTTCAGCTGATATGTGTCTCTTGCATGAACGGTATCATACCTCACAGAAAAAAAAGGCTTGTGGGGATATCTTAGCTCTTACAAACTACGTGGGTGTTTTGTTTTGTTCTCTTTTTTTCTGAATTATTTTTTTTACCATTCCTTTGTGTAAGTCAATGCATGTTGTCTGTTGGTATGTAGTCTTTAAATGAGTGAGGGTCATCTGTTCAGAGCACGCTTCTAACAGACTTTGGGACTGCCATTTGCCTACTTTCCACAACTGAGACCCCAGGGTATTGAGCTGCATGTCCTGAAAATGAGAAACAAGGTGGGCACAAGTGAGTTACTTCTTTGATTAGTGCAGGGGTGTATGTGAATACTATCACAGAGATTCTTTGCCCAAAGGTGTTAGTTACCTCAAAGGTATGTTGTTTTCTGTTCTTGTTTCCAGGCCCGTTGTCTTCTGGTTTCTGGGGAGGGAAGGCATAATTCCTTCATCTACAACCCTTTTATTTACAGTGGTAGCTCCAGGATGGAGGTGTGGGCCATCTTGAGTGTGGCAGGACCTGTGTGGAACAGCTGGTGTGTGTGGAGGTGGTGGGCTATGTGTGGTGAAGCTGTAAGCAGAGTACATGGGCTGTGGGTGTCTGCATCCTGGTGCTCTTTATTTTAGCCTTTCTGTCTGGTCTCCAAATCCTTTTGTGCCTCTGACATTTACTATGAAAAGTTGACGTTAGTGTCTCTGGTTACTCACATAATTATGGACCCCCACCATGAAACTCCTTCCTGCCCCAGTGCTGGGTACTGAGTTCCAGGGGCTGTGGATTACCTCCCACACCTTGCTCCCCTTGGGCTCCCCTGGTGGTGACCAGCATCAATATTTGATTTGGGGATTTCTTACTTCCAAAATGGAGTAATTAATCACGTTAGAGGGATGCTGGGTTCATCATCCTTTCTCACTTCAACACTGTTCCCCTCCTTGGAATCAATCTCTTGCTCAAAACACAAGCTTTCCATTGCCCACCAAAGCCATTAACCCTCTCTGCACTTTTCCTCCTCCTCTGAAACAGAATTTTCCCTTCCAGGATTTTTCCTTCCCACAGCTTTGCTGCAGTCCTGAGATGGGCTCCAGAGCCTCTCACAGATCCAAGGGCACCGCAGCCTGGCTCTGGACACATCCCCACTGCAGGCAGAGCTCCCATTGCCCATCCATCACCTGGCTGGGTCAGCACAGTCCGTGGGGGTGGGTGTGTAGGGGGTGTCATCCATCTCAGCTCCTGCACCGTGACTCATCCAGTCCCAGCTGTGCTTTTCTCTCCTCCTGTGGGAAGGAGGAGGACGCACGTGAGTCTCTATTTCTGCTGTGAAAATTACACCCTTAGGTTTAGTTGCAAAAGGAGGGGTGTGGAGGGAAGGAGCTGAGCACCCAGGCCGAGGATTCTGTCAGCCCTGCCCTGGCAGGGGGAGGTTGAATGCCCCCAAAAGATGGGCTCTCAGTGCAGCCCAGCCTGAAGCCTCTTCCTCTCTTCCCTTAGCACATTAGTTTTATAGAAACCTGCTGCAAAATCAGAGAAAGATTTGCCTGAATTTAGCCTCTTCAAACGGAGAAGGGCAAGTTTGTCCAGCTGCTTTCCACACAGGAGTTTGAGGAGTTTCCCACAGGTGATTCCATCCCAGCCCAAGCCATGTGCAGGGTTGTCCTGGTCCTGCTGAGGCCTTTTACTTTTCCTTTTACAGCAAGGCCAAAGCCAGCGTGGATCAGCACTCTGCACCCCTGCACTTTGCTCTTTCTGTACCTTTTGAAAAGAATAAATTTCTTTTAAACCATGTCTGGAGTTGTAGAGCATCCTCAATCAGATGTGTGGGTGGTGCTGCCAGAAGCTGCTTTGGAAAGGCTACCTGGGGAGTTTGATGTATGCATGTATACATGCAGGTGTACGTTTAACTCCTGTATAATGTTAAGGCAGTGGTTGTACCAATGCAGGAGATGCACAGGACTGCTGCCGTGGGATCACATCAGCGTTACTGAGTCAAATACTCAATGGATCAGAACTTGAGACCTATGAAAGCATCATGTTTTTCTAAGCAGTTGGAGCTTGTTTTTGTCACCTCTGCTTTTTCAAGGCCAGTCACTGCTCTTCAGCACCACTTAAAAAAAACTTGTACCGTTGTCAGCCCACTAAGAGCAGCGTTTTGGTGGAAACCAGGAGTCCTCCACTGATAAGTGGAGGCTGGAGATGTGGGGATGCTGTTGTGGGTAGGACATCTTCTTGGGGGCCTAGAGCTGTATTTAGGGGTGTCATCACACCCATGCTTCCCTGAGAAGCAGTTTGGAAAGTGACCCATTGCCAGACTTGTCACAAGTGTATTTTCTTCTAGACCCTGCTCTCAGCAGCAGCTGAACTATTTTAGATGGAATTTTCCTCAAGGGTTCAGCTTGGGGGTAAATACTCAGCACAGAAGATTTAAGCCTGAACAGTTCCAAGTTTGACAAAGCTTCACAAAACTGAAGACAGAGCTTATGACGTGAAGTATCAGCCTTAAGAAGGGAGAGTTTGGCTCTTGCTGCTCTAAGGGTGTTGACTGGGGAGGTTGTGCTGCTGCTCTTCCCCTCGCATGAGCAATCAGGAGAATAAAATACCAAACTACTCAATTTGCAGAGCACAAGGTGGGTGACTTTACTGTAGTTATTTTCCCAGAGCTGTTTGTGTAGCCAGAGTCTCTGTCCTGCTGCTGCCTGCCTCAGCTAATACTGAAACTGGGGAAATCAGCTGATACCTGATCAACCTGGATGTTATTTAAGAAACAAGAATCAAGGTCTCTGGGAGCCACAGCCACCTCTCTTCATGCTGGTAGGTCTCATGCAGCTTTCCAGACTGGCATGGAGGTAAGCAAAGGCTGATTCAGACCATCTTTACTTCGCCCCTTTCCTAGAGTGGGGTTGTTCCCTGGGGATGGTGCAGGCAAGAGCAGACCCCACAAACAAGGGAGGACAACATGTCCCACACCTGCACTAATGCCCAAACCTCCCCTTTCCTGAGTCAGTCCCATCAGCTCCTGTGCTTTTCCATCTCCTCACCTACCCACAGTGCCCTCCTTTCATACAGAACTGTTCTTTCTACAATGTGGATTTTCTTCCTTATTTTTGGCTTCCTCTCAGTTGATGCAGAAACGCAGCTGGGCCCCATCAGCTCGGGGGAAGCGCTGACCTGGGAAAGGCTCCAGGTCTCTTACGTTTGCTGCAATAGCTCATTCCTTTCCTCTCTCCTTCAGGAAAACCAATTAAAAAAAAAAAACCAGCGCAAGAGAAGCAAAGGGAGGTGGGAACTATTTGTGCCAGCTCGAGTCCTGGTGTATCCCTGATCCACTCAGAGGAAAGGTGGCACAAAAAGGTTTTGCCCGCAAAAATAAGGTTTTGCTAGGGGTAGAACAGGACAGGTGCTTTCTGTGCTTAACCCTCTCCAAGTTGTTTATATTTCCATTTCTTCTGCTCGCTCAGGAGCCCTAGACTGTGGCTGCTGTTTTGGGTATGTGACTGCACTGGAGAGTCTGCAGAGCTTGCCTTACCTACCTCTGCTTGATGCTGCTGCTGTTTAAAAATAAATACCTTGATCATCCAGTTTTGGGTGCCTTGAGGAAAGGAAGGAGAGAGTCCTGTACACGAGGGGCCCGAGTGGGTACACTGCTGGTTCCCAAAGCCTCAGCAGTGCATGCTGGCTCTCCTTCCTGGGCCAGCTGCCCTTCATGCTGCTCTGCTGGTCCCCTCCTGTGCCTAGCTGCCTTTCTGCGTCCTGCCCTCCCTGCTCTTACCTGCCACTGCCTGGCCGGGACCGTCATCATCACAAATCCTCCTTCACTTCAGCCCCAGCCCTTTCTGTCCAGATCCCCTGACTGGTCACCCTCCATCCCTGCCATTGTCACTCCCACTGCAGCGAGTCTCAGCCTTGAGCCTCCTCCAGTCCGATCAACATCACTAGTCCACGGGCTCCCAGGGAGGGTGGCCCAAGCCTCGTGCCAGGGGACAAAGCTGGCAGAGGGTGACACAGGGAGAAAGAGCAATTTGGAAGGAGGCAACGGTGTCGGCGGGAGCAAGGAGGAGGCAAAGGGGCTCTCTAGAGTGCCTGGAAGTCCCGCTGCCTTGGGGTTTCGCTGCCCGTGGGGCTGCCTGAAGCGGTACTTGCAGCAGCGCAGCCCTGGCCGGGCCCGTTCTCCTGCCCCGGAGCCGCCTGGCCAGGGCCAGGGCCGGTGAAAACACGTGCAAAATGCAAAAACGCTTCCCGAGAGCGATCCCAGCCGGGCTGCAGGCAGCTGCCCGCTCAGAGCCAGAAACAGTTAACAGGCAGCGAGGCCCAGCCGGTCCTCCCCCCTCCATGAGATCACCGTCCTCCCTCCAATCCTCGCTCTGTCTGGCAGCAAAAGAGCCGGGAGCCAAAGCTGGGAGCAGAGCGGCAGCGGCCGAGGTCCCAGCCCCAGCTGCTCTGCACCGAGGCGCCCGGAGCCGCCGGCCAGAGCCGACCATGTAGGAACCTGGCTCTTCTCTCCACCGCCGGCACGGCAGCAGCTCGCGGCGGGACGGTGACCCGCGGCCAACCCACCCGCGCTTCGCGCTGGGCGTTCCTGGGTTTTCTCGCCAACATGATGGGCTGCAAGTCCAACTCACTCACTTGCCTGCAGGGAGGAAAACCGGGGCTGCCGCTGACGACAGCCACCGACTCCACCGCGACGCTCAACAAGCTGGCCCTGGCCACGGGCGGGACGGAGAAATCCTGGTACCGCTGCATCTTCCCCTTCGGCATCGTCTCCGTGGTCATCGGCGTAGCGGCGACGTGCATCACCTTCACCATCAATGGCCCGCAAATGGACATCGCTAAGGTGGTCTCGGTGGCCACCTTGATCTTTGGGGTGGGCCTGCTGGTCGCCGCCTACGTGTGCTGGCGGGCCAAGCGGGAGAGGCAGCGGAAGAGGCAGCGCCAGGAGCCTGTCCCCTTAGAGCAGGGAGCCTTATGACCGGGGCTGGGGCAGCGGCTCAGCTCCACCCGGAGCCCCCTGCTTACACAACCCCCTGCGCCCAGCGCCCCCGCTAGAAGGGTGAAAGCACCGGCTTTGTCGCACCCGAGGAGGTCCGGACCCTGCCCGAGGTCAGCTCGCCCCCGTGCTCCACGCCGCCGCCAGCGCCCGGCCGTCCACGCTCCCGTCCCGGGGTACGGGCAGCCCCCGGCCACGCGGGAGGCTCCGTCCCACCTACCCGCCCAGGACCGGGATGGAAAGAGCCCGGAGAGTGGCCCAAGGAGCACGGAGCCGCGCACGGAGCCGCTGCCCGTCCCCAGCGCGCACCGCCCCGCAGCCGGCAGCCGCAGGGAGCCCACGGCGCGGCTCTGTGCCGGGGATGCCGAGGCAGCGCAGCAGCCCCTGCTCGGCGTCGGAAGAAACCGGTGCCACTTCTGTCCCGTGTGTTTGTTCCCCGTCTGCGAGGATCTTTGTGGCTCGGGACAAAAGGAGTTTCGGAAGAAACTCGCTGGGTGCCGGGGGCGCCTGGAGAGATGCGGGGCAAGCTCGCAGCGGGGGAGGCAGGAGGCAGCGAACACTGTAAGCGTGGCTGGCTTAGCACGGCAGCCACTGGGGACAGCCCGGGTGACAAGGGGAGATCGGGAGCTGAGCGCAGCGGTGGGATGCTGGACCTCGGCAGCGGCCGGGGGGCCGTGAGGAGCAGGGGGGCTCAGGCCGGGCGGCCCCCCGCGGGCAGCGGCCGTTGGGTGTTCGCTGGTGGCAGGCAGGCGTGATAAGCGGAGGAGGAACCCAGACTCTTGCCGTCACCGTGCGGGTGAGCCAGCTTGATGGCATCCCGGGGGACAGGTCCCCTCTGCGGAGGGCTCCGTCTGCCAGGAGTGCTCGGGGAGAAGGTGCTCGTCCTTTGAGCTCGCAGCGAGGTCTCCCCAGCTGTGGGAGGCTGAAAGCAGTTCTGTGGCTGGAGAAGGAGCTGGAGTTGCATTAAAAAGGAACAAATACATTTTTACCACTTTTTTTGAAATGAAGTGCCTGCTCCCATTCTTTGAATTTATCTTTGAGCTCTTTACCCTAAAAAGTAAGTGTGAGACATGGGCATGGGGGTCCCCTTTCTGCAGGCTCTCGGAGCAGCACCTCTCTCCATGCCTGGCCGCAGAGGCTGCGGCACAGCCAGGGCTGCTCCCCTGCCCTGCACTTGTCCTGCACCCAGAGGGGCCTCCCAAAACCAGCCCTCTGTGCTCCTGCACGAGTGCCAGCTGTGCCGAGAGCTACAGAAAGCAGCCACGCTCCCGGCTGCTTGGCAGCTGTAGGTGTCCATGCACAGCAGAAGGGAGTGAATAAGGCCAAAAGCCACGAGCTGGGGCATGTGGAAGCAAAGCTCAGCTCATGCCAAGTGCGTGGGGAGCTGGGGGCCCACCACCCTCCCAAGTGTGCCACGCCACATACCACCCTCCCTCCCAGCACGTCTGTCTGCACCGGTTCTGCTCCCGTGATTAAACTGTGCTCTGCAGACGGGATAAAGCCCTGGGAGCTGTGGCTCACTGTGACATGCGTGGCCTGGAACCACCATGCCCAGGATACTGGGATACTGGGGCTTGGGTTCACAGTCCTGCAAAGTCGGGTTTAGATCCCCATGGAGTTTGGGAGGTTTGGAGACACTTTTAGCCCCAGCTCTGACCAAAGCTTCACTGCCACAAGCCATTAGGAGACAGGGTGGTGTTGCAGAGGCCAGCACAGCTCTGCAGCGGGCGATGAGTTCAGCAAGCACGAAGCCCATGCTGTTCCTTAGAAGCCTGATTGTTGCTTCAGGGTGTTTATATATATGAAGTTCAAGGTTGTAGCCTATCTCGGGGTAAGAGAACTAGTGGTTTCCAACCACGGGGACTCAGCAGTGCATGTTGTGGGGTATGCTCAACAAAGCACTTGACTACTGAGAATTTGAGGTGCCATCTCAGTTTCCTTCGCTCACACCTTGCTCATCACCACTGCCTTGAAGCCACTGGCTGGGGCATCAGCCCCGCTCTTAACCCTTAACCCCCTGCTCTTAATGCCCAAGTGTATCTCATTTTAAAAGTGCTCATCCCTTCTACCCCCATGCCGCAACGGATGCAGGGAGGGGTTGTCTGTGTGCATCTGAGAAAAGTCTTGCCATCCAGCCCAGAATCACTGGCATCAGTCTCCATTACATCACACCCTTTTTGAACTTGAAATCTGGTTACTCAGTGCTGAACTGCCTCTCTTCTGCTCCCAAAGACCTTGCTTGGGGTGCCTCTGAGCAAGGCAGTGCTTACCCATTGAGGTGAAGCCCATCCTGGAGAGAGCCTGGATGAGCTGGAGTGAAGACCCAGTGCAGTCCTGGGCTAAAAAACGTCCTCTGTAGACTGATATTTTCTTTTGTTTCTGTTAAAACCTTCACTGGATTTGATTTCTGTAGTAAGACACACACACAAAATTCCTCCTGCTGTCTGCAAGGGTTTTATTTATATTGACGGGCTCCAACAAGTTTCCCTGTGGGACTGTGACTGCTGCATGGGCTGGTTGAAGGGCAAGTCCTAGAGAAATTAATCTCCTTAAAGAAAACCAAGTAATTTTTTTGGCTGCTGGAATAGACAGCTGCAAAAATTACACTCTGTTCAGCAAAGAAACAGGAAGGAAGAAGATATAAGGACCCACATGGTCAGTCCTCACTCCCAGAGCACGCAGGGGTACAAAATTTGCTGGCACCACCCTGTGTTGCTCTTCCTTGGGCAGCATGCAGGCTGGAGCTGATGTCTCTCCATTTTCTGGCAGACCACACCACCATTTCACCTTCATCCTCAAATCCCCACTGGTGGCATTGCAGATATGTGGGACCTTCTTGGCTGTAGCTGTTCCTTTCCCTGGGCAAGGTGGAGATGCTCTGGAGGGCATCCCACCTGGGCATGCCAGCAATACATTCCACCTGGGTATTCTAACCAGGCATCCCACCTGGGCATCCTGCTGCACACCATGATGCTGTTCTGTGGGGTGCAGTTCCCAAGAGTCACCCTCCGCTCGGGGTGCCTTGGCCATGGGTGTTCAGGGCAGAGCGAAAGGCCAAGTCTCCCACCTGAGCACCATTCATGGATTAAGGTGTCTTGATCAGATGCCTTGTTGCCCAAACCTGCTGTCTGAAGTGTGGGCACAGGAGCTTTCAGTGCGTGCTGCAGCAGGGGCAGCCAGATCCATCTGTCCTGCGAGTGGGAAAGCACCCTGGGAAGGCAATGCTGTGGCTGTCCTACTGCAGTCTGGGGCTATGAGACTCTTCACCTTTTCTAGGTGAACAGAACCGGACATCAATAAACCTGTAAAGCTCACTCAAACACCAGACTTTGTCTGCTTTACTGCCACCATGCCCATGGGGAGCCACAGTTTGGCCTGGCCTGTGGCCCCCCCACACTCATCACTGCTTGCTGGAGACTTGCATCCTGCCAGAGACTTGCGCTTCCCTGGCAGGAGTTATTCGGGGAGGAAAGAGAGTTCAAAGGCTGTGCCAAGAGCCCCACTTCCCCATCTCATGGGGAACCTGAACCACCACCCCCATCAGAGGCTGCTTTTCCAGTGTAATGGGCACATTACCCTAAAGATCCTAAACTTGCCTCCGGTGACAGTCTCCCCCGGGCTTTCTCCATAACAACAATTCCTCCCCATTAATGTGTTCGGCTTTTGTGATGTGATGTGCCCTGTTTCTGCCAGATCCACCCAAAACCCCTTTTCAATGCTAAACAGGCTTAAAAGGGAAAGCTCAGGGTTTGTTGCATCAAAGTGAAGGATTGAAAATCATTGCTACCAGATTGGGAACGTTACAAAGCGGAAACTCAAAAATAAAAATATGCATACTTAAAATAAATCTGACATTAGTTTCTTATCTTAGCTGACACGTGGGTCTGCTCCTGCTGCCTGGGTTTAGCTGCACAAGCTGGAGCTGGCGCTCCCTGGGCTCTGAGCTCAAGTCTCCTCAGAGTATCCAGTCTCCAGTGCTCACTGGGATGGTGGGGACTCTCATTCCCACTCTCTTTTTTGGAGACTGAAGCCCTTCAGAGACACAGTGACAGAGGGACAGTCAGAGAGGGACCATTTTTCCTGGCTGCCGTGGGACCTCAGCACAAGTGAAGCCACAGTGTTGTCTCGCCGGTGAGGTGGCTGGCAGCAGAGCTGAGGCTAACTGGACCTGGCCAGCCAGCTCCCGGACAAGAGGACAGGTCGTGGGCTGGGGCGTGCCCCAGAGGTCCACACACATGACATCATCCAGGGCTGTGCTCTGTCCCCTGCTCCCGGCGATCAGGGGTGCTGGGGACCAGCTGCAGCTGCAGGAAGAGGTGACCCCGGCCCATGCACGGCTGCATATCTGTGCTGCACCTGGGTGCCCTAAAAAAAGACACACGTTCCAGCTTCCTAAACCATCCCATACAGGTTTAAAAATACATTTATTGTGCTGCTTCTCCAGGTGTCAGCTGGACCTGGAAATTCCTGGGTACAAGCATCAAAGCTGCTCTCCCGCTCAGAAGCAGAGGTCCAGTTGAGCCGTGGTCCTGCTTGGCTCCCAGCTCAGCCTGATGTGCTCATGAGAGTCTCATTACCTCAGCAAGGAGCAGAGAAACCTGCACAGCCTGGGACATTCATCCCTACCAAACACCACCACAGTGAAACAGCTCCCGGCACCGTTCCCTGCGTTTTAAAAACAAGTCCACGTGCACAGAGAGGTGCAGGAACAGCCAAGTGCGGCTACCTGGCTCCAGTCCAAACCCACCAGCAAAATAATGAGTAACTCCTAGACAGCTGGGCTGAATTCATGGCTAATAAACTAATGTATTTACTCCCCTATAGTTGATTTGGGTTTTTTTGCAGGGACACAAATGGAAATTTTAACAGCATTTTTTTCCATAGCTGTGCGTGGAAAGCTCTGTCTTCCCAGGGCAGGCATGAGGGGCTGAATGCCAAGCACCAAGTCGTCACCCTCTACTTAGCACTGGTGAGGCTGCACCTTGAATTCTGGGTTCAGTTTTAGGCTCCTCACTCCCAGAAGGACAGTGAAGGGCTGGAGCATGTCCAGAGAAGGGCAATGAAGCTGGGCAAGGGTCTAGAGCACAAGTCTGGTGCGGAGCAGCTGAGGGACCTGGGGTTGTTCACCCTGGAGAAAAGGAGACTCAGGGAAGACCTTATTACTCTGGACAACTCCCTGACAGAAGGTTGGAGCCAGGTGGGGTCAGTCTCTTCTCCCAAGGATCAAGTGAAAGGACAAGAGGAAATGGCATCAAGTTGTGCCAGGGGAGGTTTGGGTTGAACATTTGGAAGAATTTTTTCACTGAAAGGGTTGTCAAGGACTGGAACAGGCTGCCCATGGCAGTGCTTGAATCACCATCCCTAGCTGTATTCAAAAGTCATGTAGATGTGGTGCTGAGGGACGTGGTTTAGCAGTGGACATGTAGAGTAGGGTTATCGAAGCCTGTGTGCTTAGAGGACTTACTGTCGCAGAAATAGTGTGGCACACCAGCCCTAGTTCTGTGCTGCAGGGGTGTCCCAGCAGCTACAGCTTCTCCAGGGAGTCCTGAGCAAATCCCAGTGCCATGACTTGGCTGCATCTTAAATTTGGAGTCCCCCTGCCAATGGAGCTGCAGCATTTGTCCCTGGCAAGGTCCCCATCACTGCTGCAGGAGGGAGGGGGAGGTGGAGGGTGCAAGTGAGGACTGCTGGGAGGAGCAAGGAGTGAGGCCACCTTCAAGGGCTGGTTCGGCTCCTCTCACTACTCCTTTCTGGAGCCCTCGTCTTCCCCCAGGGCTTTTACATGGATTAAGGATGTTAAGAGATCTTGTAAAATGCACTGCAGAGAAATGAGGGGTTCATTGCAACAAAGGGGCCGGTGGCCTTCAAAAGTCAAAGCTGCTGCAAAGTTTGCCCAAATGTGAAGATATGAGCCCATCCTGTCCTTTTGCTGTCCAGAGATTGTCCCAAACAATCATCTCGGCCTGTGTCCTCCTCCCACAAGGCCCAGTCAGGCACTCCTGGATGGAGGTGGATAGGGAGGTAGGACATCCACCAAATGTGGAGACTAATTACTGAGGGAATATTACCTTCAGATGAAGGCAGTTCCTTAGTGCAGTGCCCCTATGTACCACCTTCTGTTCATCACAACCTGCCTTCAGGGCAAGGCTGGGGCCACTGTTTGATCCAGGTGGGGGAACGACAAAGCACACAGGGTCTGGTCACACCAGCATCCTTCATCTGTCAGCCTCAATGTCCCTTTAATGGCAGACACTGTCTTCAGGGCACCAGGCAGTGGATGTGCAGGCTGTGCCCATGACTGCATGATGCCATCAAGGAAGGGGTTGTTTGCAGCCCTCCTGGTCCCAGCCCAGCTGGTGAGGGACAGCTGGCAGCTGCCCATCTTGTTTACCCACCTAAGAGCAAATGCACTCAGCAGCGTTTCCAGACCTGCTGCTGAGCATGTTTTATGCCTGGTTTTGTTGTTTATTCTCCTGGTTTTTGGTGAAGAGTGAACATCTCAGATTCCATTTCTCCCTGACATCTCTCACTGCCTTCAGGGCAGCCCCTGCCAAGGGCGTGAGCCACCCAGGCAGGGCTCCTGGAGAGATGTCAGGGCTTGGAGTGTTGAAGATCTCTGTGAGGCTTGATGATCTCCTGAGATCCCACCCATATCTCATATTCACTGCAAACTGCTTTTCTGTGCATTCAGTCAGTGGTGGCAGCCCTGTGGTTGCACTGGCCAGGGTCTCCAGCACGATGCCAGAATTTGCTCTGTGCCTCTGCCTTATAGCACTGAAACCACTGTGCTTTGATTGGAAAAGCTTTACATCTCTTTCTCCCCATTTGGATCATTTGATGGGACTCTTGAGAACTTGCTCTTTCCCTTTTCCATCCATCAGCTGAAGCTGCTGCTCTGGGAAGGCTGGGGACAGCTGCAGGTCTCCAGTAAGAACCACCACCACACCACTTCTTACCTGGGCTTTGGTTACCACCCTGCCCCAGCAGATGTGTTGGCATTGCCCCACTCCCCTGGTTCAGGTTCAAAATGCCATGTCTCAAAACTATCCCCAGGCTCCCATATGTTACCACAGAAGTTTCTCAGCCATTGTTAATCCCATCTGCAGCTGGGCTGGGGGAAGGCAGCTTTTTCCCTGCATCTCCATATGAAAGCTGAGCTCAGAGACCACTTTGGAGACCTGGAAAAGGCCAGTTGCACAGCCAGCTCGCAGGTATCTCCTGTAGCAGCCCCGAGTTTATTAACCTTGTTTGTCACCATGACATCAGAGCACATCTTAAATGGACGGCTTATCCTTCTTGCAAAGCATCATGACAATGTGTGGCATGTTCCACCAGCTCCCAGTAGCAAACCTGTAGTGACACTGGGTGGCAGATGCCCCAAATGGGAGTTAAAAACAATGCAGGTTTTACCACAAGGCTGAAAAAAATCCATAATAAATGTCTTTGCTGGCAGCAAGGTTACTGGATCTGTGCCCGGAGACTCAGCCACGGTCAGACACCCTTTTTGCAAGCCCTGCCTGAAGATGCTCATGCTGTGAAGGAAATGGGGGAATTTTCTTCCCCTGGCAGAAGGGAACTGAGAAACAGACACCCAGTGATTTGGTGACATTTTCCATGTGGTATTTCCAGAGCTGAGGCTCATCAGGTCTTCTGTGAGTTGAGCAGACGGTGCCTGTACAGGATCAGAGAGGCCAAGTTCAACCTGGACATCACGTGTCTGTCCCTGCAGGTCGTGGATGCAAATGTATTTGGACCTGTGCTGAAGCACCTGGCGTGTTCTGGAAGCCGGTCCGTGCCTGAGCCAGGATGGCATCAGACAAAGAGGATGGGCAGAAGGCTTGCTGTGCCCACAGCGATACCCAGCTGGAGCTCACCAGGCTGTGGGAGACAAGGGCAAAACTCTCCTTCCTTCAGTGCGGATGGAGGAGACTCCAGTCCCCGCTGTGCTGTCCCACCAGCAGCGAGACTCCAGCGTGGCAGGAACAGATGGGCCGGAGCAGTCGGCATCTCTCAGCGCAGCGGGGCCCGGCCAGGGACAGGTGGCTCCTTCCGCTGCGCTGGGATCTGCTCTTGGAGGAGGACGGGGCATCACTGGGAAGGCCTCCGGGCCCAGTGCAGACAGACATGTGGCTGGGAAGGGAGCCGGTGGGATGCATGGCCCACAGGCAAGGCACGGGCTCCCCCACAGAGCACTCTACCCTTTATAAAAACCCTTATTTTCATTTCAAGAATGAGACCCATGAGCTCCATCACTTTTTATAAATTCTCCTGTGACCTTTCTGCCCTTGTTCCCATTTTTTTTTCCATTTTGCTGGCTGTGCATCTGTCACCTGCCTTGCCCTGACAGCCCCTTGAGCGCAGGGAGAAGCTACCCACGGCCGCTGATCCCGACAATTAGCAATGACATTAAAGCCCATCTAACAAATACATACAGGCTGTGCTATACATGGATCGAGCCACCAAGGGAGACTGGAGAGCACAGCCCTTCAGACATTCTGGCATGCAGCTAAACCATCCATGGGATGCCAGCTTCTAATTTTAAGACACAATTCTCCTGTCTTTTTACTCAAAATGAAAAGATGCTGGTGCCTGGCAGGTAGTGCTGAGGAGGAACCCTTCACCAGCATGCTTGTCCTTAGTGGGAGGAAGATGTTCCAGTATGGGACAGTTGCGATGCAGCAGGACAAGAACGCTGTGTGGTCCCCACTGCTCTCTCCTCCTTGTGATCATGACAAGGGCTCTGTGCTGCTCTCAGACTTCCCACCTGGTGAGATGCAAGACGTGTTTCTCCTGAATCCACGCGTATGCAGCTTGTGGAGATGGAAGAAAATAATAAAAGGTTATCACTCTCCCACTGATCTGTGAAAACCAGGTACAAACTGGCGTTATGTCATGAAATGTATTAAAAAGTCTATAAATACCATGACATTATCAAGGTAAAATGCCAAAGACCATTACATCGTTACAGCTTTCTGCAGGACTAAAATCGGTTTCCATTAGAGGCGCAGGTGGCCACAGTGCCTCCTCATCCCAACACACTCCTGGAGAGCTGTTCTTGAGCTCTGAGATACAAGTATGGAGCAAAAACTAGTACATTATGTCCAAAATTTGACCTCTCTTCACTCAGCCATCACACAGTATCAAACACTCTCTGAAGTGTGTTAAAAATCCAAGCAGACCCATGGCTATTTCCAACTTGGAAACTTCTAAAGTGGTGGGTTATGGAGGTAATGAGGGTGTTCCAGGAAACTTTGTAGCACCTGGGAACAAGTAATAGGTATTTCTAGGGCTTGCTGCTTCTGCAGGCATCCCTCTGGAAAAGCTGCCACTTGGAAGGGCTGTAAAAGAAGGAGTTTTGTGCTCCAGGAGAGCAGCAGAAGAGAGGATGGCAAAAGCTGGTCTAGCAGGCAGGAGTACAGGTGGATGGTGGAAACCACGGGTTGTTTTCAGGCTTCTGAGGGGAGATAATAAGCAGGGAGTCCAGAAAAATAGTGATAACTGAAAAAAAAAAAAAAAAAAAAAGAGAGGCAAGCAGTGCAGATTTGTTTAATCTGAAGTGGCTTTTGTGAATGCTGCCCGGGCTGTAGAGCTCTCACCAGCATCTCACCAAGCAAATTGCCTCTAACCGAGTAAGATCAAGGCAGCAACACTTCTTCTTTAACCAAGCTTCTTTAACCTACTCTTTTAAAAGTACTTCTCACATTATACTTAGTTTTTTTTAAATCTCCATTTTGCAGCATTCCACTTAGAAACTCAAAACCAGTATGACACCCTTAAGTGAGTTTGTCCTTGTTTGTTGGGGTGTCATGGAGGCTTTTAAAGGCATCTTTCAGTGGATGCTGTCCCAACTGCACGTGAGCACATGAGTGATGCTTTGTAGTCCCTCCCACAGCCCTGTGGACCCACCCCATCCTCAGTGCTTCTTACAACCAATGCCCTGCAAAGCAAAACCACTGCAGCTTTTTGCACTGGGTCTCTCTGTAGTGACATTGTCAGGACTTCAGAATTTCCCTTTTCTGTTCACCGCAAAATCACTGTTTTACTCAGAAACCTCCTTCCTCCTGAGGATGTTTTCTTGAAGATCTGCCTAGCAGAAATCCTGTGGGGCTGGATCAGTGATTGGGTCTTGCATGGGGCAGGCACTGATTTAGGTATTTGCTCTGGTTTTCATCATGCCGAGATGTTACAGTTGCTCTTCACAGGACACGCAGCAGGCACCTTTGAGAAAGAAAAGCATCAGACACACTGGAGCTCAGCAAAACTCATCTCAGTTTATGAATCATAGAATGGTTTGGGGTTGGGAGGGACCTTAAATCTTCTCGTTCCAACCCCCTTGCCATGGCAGGGACACCTCCCACTAGACCAGGCTGCTCAAAGCCCCGTCCACCCTGGCCTTGAACACATCCAGGGATGGAACAGGCACAGCTTCCCTGGGCAACCTGTGCCAGTGTCTCACCACCCTCAGAGTGAAGAACTTCTTCCTAATTTCTAATCTCAATCTCCCCTCTTCCAGTTTGAAGCCATCACCCCTCATCCTGTCACTGCAAGCCCTTGTAAAAAGTCCTTGTACCATTATACCTTGTAACGTTACTATGGCTCCAGCTCCTGACACATGGGTCATTTTTTGCTGCCTGGTTTTACTCTTGATTGGCTTTTGTTTGCACAATCTTCTTCTGCTGGGCTTTAAAAAGTGCCCAATAAAGGTTGAATTTGAGTTACTTGCAGGTTGTAGGCAGCAACTCCTGGTGGTGCCCCAGCTTGGTGAAGCACGTTTGTGGGGTTTATTTTAAATGTGTGTTCAAGACCATATGCTGAACTGTTTTGCCAGAGCTAAGAATGGATATGAAGGTTGAGAGTTTTACATGTTCTTAAGTGATTCCCTGAAACAAGCCCAAACTAGGTTAGTTCACAGTCTGCTCTACCCAGGACCAAGGCTCAGATCCTGCTGGAATAACGGGGACAAGAAATCTTGCAAAGTCTCTTCTTCTTCACTCAAAGTGTTGACTTTTCAGCATTTAAAAAATGCCTGAGTTTACCAAATCTTTACATTGATATTTTCAGTTTGACTAAAAATTTTGGGAGTATAGTAGGCGAACACAAATAATTGGAAATCCCACAGCAGTAGCACATCACTGTGTGCACGCATCGTCTCCTGGAGATCTGGGTTGTCTGGTGAGACAGGATCTGCCCTGATGCTTTACACAGGCTACGGTGCATCATGGCACATGTGGTCCCACGGGGATGTAGTGACCATGGAGGAGACCAGAGGAACAAAGCACCCATGGTGTAAACCTAAGAGGACCTGACTGGTATTCCTAAATCAGCATTACTGCATTTTTATGTTTTATGGGTTTTGATAGATATTTATGTCATGGGGAGGCCAAGGTAGTGGCGGAAACTGGGGAAAACCAACCCACAGACCCTTTCTGGTCTGTGGCTTCTCCTTCTCCTGCACAAAACCAGGTCTGTGATGTGCTCGTCACCAAACCCAAGGGGATCTGCAGGAAAAACATTGTCAGTGTGGTCACTGCTCATGTGGGTGGCTTTTCAAGTAATTTGATTGATCTGTAATCAAAATAACCAAACACTACATGTACCCTATTGACTATATTGACTTCACTTAACTTGCTCGGGCTTTTCAGAACAGAGGAACTTCTAGAGTTAGAAATTAAGCAGGCAAATTGCTTTCTTGAGTTTGGTATCCAAAGTTTTCTGAGCTGTGGGAGTCCTTAATGCAGGAGCTGAGAACAATGGCACATTGCCACTTCTGAAGATAGATAGCCAGCCTCATACAATCTGAAGACAATTCCAGGATAGGACAGGAGGCTTGATGATGGATGTCATTTTTTTATGAAGAATCTGTCTGAAAAGCGTACCTGCCTTCCAGGTTCAGCCCCACACACTGGGCAGTTGTACAGCCAGAGCTGTCACGGGACCTGCTCTTTTTCCAGTTGGGAATTCACTGGAATCAAGTATGTTGAGGCATTTCTCTGGGGTTTATGGACATCCAGAGTATGTTGGAAGAGTAGCTCGAGCAGGGCTGGTAGATGTCTGGAAAATTCACGGTAGATACTCGGAAAACATATCCACTGTGCATGCGCAGAGCAACTTCTCAGCAGGACCAAAGGAAATTTTGCCATCTGAACTGAAGAGGGACCTTGTGAGGAGTCTGTAACTGCCAGCTGATGAGGAGAGGCACTTCACCAAATTCAGCTCACCAAAGCCACAGGAAGGTGATTGCAAGCAATCAAGTTAACCCGTGTTAAGAAGCTGGTGCATCCCAAGGAAGGTCCAACTGCTGAGTGTCTGCACGCTGCCCTCTGCCACAGGAGCCCGACAGGGGAGATGAACGTCAGGCAGCTTGGCAGGGAGCAGAAACAGCAACAGGGTTAAACTAACCTACTGCTCTTTATGTTTCCAGTGCATTACTTGGCTGAAGGACAGGACCTTAAGATGTGCTAACTGTGGCTACACACAGCTGGCTGCTCATCCCCTAAGGATGCATTAACCTTAATATTAAGGGATAGGGTCTTAACTACAGAGGAATCAGCACCGAAAAGGTTAAGAAGAGACAGGACTCTCCAGACACCCTTGAGCGAGAAGGATGGACTAAATTAATTATACATGGAGTAATAAAACCTTGGAAGTATGTAGAAGAGGGACAGAGGAGGATGAAGCAATGAACAGCCTTGGCCCTATAAATAGGAGATAAAAATAGGGCAAAGAGGTGTCATCAATCTGAGGGCTATTTTCAAAACATGGTGTCCAAAAAAGCCTTGGACTGACCTTTTGGGGGAAAGATGGTAAGAGTTAAACAGAGGGCTCAAGGGATGTGAGTGCTGCCCATGTGGGCAGTGTGCAGAGGAGCTGGATTGGGTGGAGGAGCTGGGGCTGCTGCATTGTGTCCCTCAGCTTGGGGATTTCAGAGCTTTTGTCACTGCACAAGGTGACAAGAGCTCTTATTTCTTGTTAGAGGACTGCTTCTGGATACAGAGACGTATTCAAGACCTTCTGGCAAAGGACATGTACTCAAATGGAAACGTTTGTCAACTTTTTATTCCCCTTTCTCTGGAGAATGTCCCTGTACATAGCCACAAGCCCATCCCATCATTCTTCAGATCTTTTGTCAACGCTTGCCTTTCTTGCATCTCCTACAAGACACCCAGAGTTGGCTGCTGTCGAGCTGCACATGCTGAGCAGGACCGAGCCCTCGCTGTTTCTTACTCCCTTTGTCCATAGGCTGGTGGTTGATTTTGATGGGAAGCTCTTAGGATGGGACCATCATCCTGTTCTGGAGCTGTGCAGTGTGCCTTGTGCCCACTCCTGCAGCTCCTAGGAGATGCATCACTAGCATTCATTTTTAAAGTTCAATGATCTATGTGAGCCCCTATGGGAATATTAATTACCAGCAAGGGGCTGTGCAGTGGCAGAAATCCCATTCTCCATCAGTACTGCCTGATGGCATTTTTTCAGAGTTGCTTTGTTGGGATAGAAACTCCCTGGAGGAGTCTCTCTGGGATATCAGTACTTCTAAGCATCCTCTAAGTATGACCTATTTTCAGCCACAGGCACTGAAGAAGAGCAGCACAGAAGCATTTTGTGGGCACACAGTAAAAATCACTGATTTGTTTTCAATCCAAAGTGAGTATCTCCAAGGCCAGCTCTTCTGCTCCAGCACGGACCTTGGGCCTGGCTGAGGTGCCAGTGAGCATCCCATCCAGAGAACGCAGCAGCCACAGTCAGAGAAACTGAGGTGTGTGTAAGAAAGGTAGAAACTTGCTGTGATGTGAGGAAGATGAGAGCTGTGAAGGAGGAAGTGGTGGGAGAAAAGGGCTTTCCTTCTTGAGGAGGTCAGAGGGACCTGGGAGAGAGAGCAGGAAAGCCCATCACGCCCACTGGCTCAGAGGAGCACGTCCTCGAAAGGCTGGAGAGTGGCTCAAGGGGTGTCAGAGAGCTCCAGGGAGAGGGAAGGAGCAAGCCAAAGCCCGAGGCAGAAAATTCAAATTTTTGAGTCAGGAAGTCCTGGAAACCAGACCACAAGAGCCCTTTTGAGAGGCTGGGGGTGCTCAGTGAAGGCAGCAGCACATTCTTCACTGCAAGACCTCAGGGACAATCCAACAGCTGGTCTCTGGCCAGACACATGTTACTTGTTCTTCAGCCAGAGCTGCACAGACCTAGCTGTGGATCTGAGGGAGGAACGGGGCTTTCCCTCCCCGCTGCTCGTGCAGAGACAGTGTCCCAGGCTCAGCGGGGTCTGGACCTGTTCTCATTCAATGGCATTTTGACCATGCCTCACTCTAATCTTTGACTTTTTACTCTCCACAGCCTTGGCCAGCAGACAGAAAGCTCCTAATGAGCTTTTAATTGTGTATGTAGCTTTGTTGTGACGGGTGCTGCCATACTGGGAACTGATGGCCTGAACCCTGCAGCGGGGGTGGGAAGCAGGGTAAAAAAACCCTCTCGACAAACAAGCTGGGATTTTATTACAGCTTGTGTCACATCGGAGGAGCGAGAGCTGAGTCACTGCCAGGTACAGACAGTGGCTGTGAGTCACCAGCATAACCCGGCTCATCAATAAACCCGGCACTCGGCTGCCCAGTGCCCAGGCCAGCATTCCCCTGAAGTGCTGACGCTCCTTTGCTGACTTCTGCCGCTGCCCTCGCAGCCCCAGCCAGCCGGCTGACGGGCTCCGGAGCCCAGCCTTGCAGCTGGCTGCAGCTCACCGCCTCTTCCCCCTCGCCGGGGAGATGCTGGGCAGGTCTTTGTCCTGGCAGAGGCATCTGCCCACACCACCCACGCGCATCAGACAGGCAGGACCACAACCTTGCTCCAAGGGCACGGGTCCCTCTGGATCCACCTGTGTCTCGAGGAAGCAGTGGAGGCTTTGCCATAGCTGCAGCCGGGGTGCAAAGGGCACGTAGCACTCAGCTGCTGAAGGAGAAGGCTGGAGACTTCCCCACTTCACACTGGGGTGCTGAGGCAGAGTGTTGGCAAGGGCAGCACAGGCAGAAGCAGATCCCATGCAGGTTTGAAGTGGGGATTGTGGAGCCAGGCTTTTGGCACACAGAAAATGTGGATGTATGTCTACAGTGTGGGAAGGAGAGGAGTTACGGATCTGCAAAAGTGTCAGAGACTCACGGCTACACTAAATGTGGGCAGCAGGTGGAGGGAGGGGATCCTGCCCCTCTGCTCCCAGGGCTCTGGGGAGACCCCCCTGCAGTGCTGGGGCCAGCTCTGGAGTCCTCAGCACAGGAGAGACAGGAACCTGTTGGAGCAGGGCCAGAGGAGGCCCCAGCAATGATCCAAGGGTGGAACCCTCTGCTGGGAGGCCAGGCTGAGAGAGTTGGGGTTGTTCAGCCTGGAGAGGAGAAGGCTTCAGGGA
>WTSP01018746.1:0-35785 GCA_025331215.1 Actenoides lindsayi | reverse complement strand
CAGGGAGGTGGTGGAGTCACCGTCCCTGGATTTGTTTAAAGAAAGGCTGGATGTGGCACTTAGTGCCATGGTCTAGCTGATGTGGCAGTGTGGGGTCATAGGGTGGACTTGATGATCTCAGAGGTCTTTTCCAGCCTCAGTAGTTCTGTGATTCTGTATGCCCAGCTAGAGTGGTTAAAAATGTCATATATATATTTGTACATGTTCCTTGTATTTGTCCAGTAACTGCACAGTGTGACTGAAAATATACTAAGTTACTTCACAAGCTGGGAGGGTGATTTATCAGAAAGACTTTCCTCAGCCTAGAGGATTTCAAGTTCCTCTCAATGGAGGAGGTAGGAATCTGTGAGCTAAGACCAGATGAATCCCTGGAGAGGAAACTTAAGAAAGAAAACCTGGTCTGAGCATGGGCGATGACTTGAAGGAGCCCTGAAAGCACTCTGAGTTTGGTTTCTTACAAACCCCCAGTCATGTCCTCTCCATATAGCCTGCATGCTCCTATGCCTTCTGCAGGAGGACAAATCCACTGGAGCTCCAAGTCAAGCTCTCCAGCTTCCACAGACTTCTGGACTGGTAGTCCATCAATGGACATAGAGTTGGCGGCCTATGTGCTCCTTGCATACCTCTCTAAGCCACAGGCGCATGCAGATGACATGACAACTGCAGCTGGTATTGTGTCGTGGCTGACCCGGCAGCAGAATGCCTATGGGGGCTTTGCCTCCACCCAGGTAACAAGCAACTCCCTGTGAATTGATATACTTTTCACCTGCAGCCAAGGTTGGCAGGTCGGGTCCTCTTGAGGTCTTCCTGCTCAAAGTCAGTTTCTCTAGAGCTGATGCTTTCAGAGGGTCGACAATCTCTCCCTCTCTTAGGACACAGTCGTTGCCTTGCAAGCCTTAGCAAAATATGCAGCAAGGACGTTCAGCACATCAGGCCAGGCTCTTGTGAGGGTGAAGTCCCAGAGGGGCTTCAGGAAGACTTTCCAAGTCAACCGCCAGAAGCGGCTGCTGGTGCAACAGGCAGCACTGACAGAGGTCCCAGGGCAGTTCCTGGTGCAGGTCTATGGCAGCAGCTGTGTCTTCACTCAGGTAAGGTGGTGGGATGAGCATGGAAGAGAGGACAGGTGGAGAACTCTGCCTCTTCTTCCTGCATGAGATCATGACTGGCCTGTCCTTTCCCCTTCTGGCCCTCGCCCCGCAGACAGTGCTGAGGTACCACGAGCATCTCCCACGGGCTGCTGTAACCTTCACTCTGCGTGTCAACACAGAGCTGACCAATTGTAGCCAGGCCAATGTGCGTGTCCTCACCATCCGCATCCTTGCCAGGTGACCCTAGGGGTGGTTTACTCATCCAACAAGACCTGCTGTGCTTGGGAACAGCAGCTGGGAAAGACTGAGGGATGCAAGGAAGTGACCCAGCATTTGGGGAGGATGGGACAGAGGGTGAATTTGGCAGGTGGAAGGAGTAGGGAAGGAAGATGTTGGCTACTTCCTGTGAGAGGGAGCAGTGGCTGCCATGTCATTGCTTAGGGACATGGTTTAGTGGTTTTGACAGGGCTAGGAATAAGGTTGGACTTGATGATCTCGAAGGTCTCTTCCAGCCAAAACTATTCTATGATTCTGCGATTCTATGTCCCCAGTCCCGTATGGGCTACTTGGCTCAGGGTCCTGCACACAGGATGGTGGAGGAGAGGGGGACTGAGAGCGCACTGTTCTCACGAAGTCAGACCTTCTGACTCTTTCTTCTTCAGCTACATTGGGAGCAGAGCCATATCTAACATGGTGATCATGGAGGTCTCCCTGCTGTCTGGATTTGTCTTGTCTCCCAGATCCAGGATGCTGGTAAGGACTTTGGAATAAAAAAACCAAACAAACAGTAACTGGTGAGTGGATCCCACCTGCTTGCTGTGGCTGGGAACTGTTAATTTCCATACAGGACCCAAAAGGGTCTGCTACAGGAGATCAGATGCAGTTCAGCTGAAGTCTTGGGCCTGGACCAAAATGTGCTGCTGGGTGTACTAAACACTAGGATTTGTTTGCCAGAACTTATAAGACAGGATTTCTTAAAGAGATTCTAGTTCTAGCAAAAAAAGATTATTGTTTTCCTATTAAGCCATAAACCCAAAAGATGAATTGTTTGCACAGCCCCCGGGCAGGTCTTTAAGAGCAGTCCAGCACTTAGTGAGATAATGAGAGTCTTTTCTGATGCCTACACCTGTTTGTTGACCAACACATAGGTCCTATGTCCTACCCACATGGCGTTTTATCCCTGGAGTGGGAGATTCCTCTAACTGAGCCGGGATAGCACAGTTCATCCCCAGGATGCTCACAAAGGATGTCCAGGAAGGACTACCACAGATAGAACCGTTCAAAACCCTTATGAGTGAGAAAGACAAAGTCCCACACAGAGTCCAGCTCCATACCATCCTTTCAGTACAACAGTGGTCCCTCAGGTCAGAAAGCCCTAAGGAAAAGTGCTCACCAATTTCCTTGTGTTATTGTTTCCTACCCCAGCTGGAGCGCAGAACCATCGTTAAGAAAATAGAAGTGAAAGCTGATACAGTCTACATTTACCTGGAGAAGGTAAGTCTGGTTTTGCACATCAAGAGCAAGGGGCCAGAGGCCAAGGAGGCGCGTGAGAAGCCCGATGCTAGGCTAGGCATAGGGAAAGAGCACTAGCAGAACTGTGGGCAGAGGAAGCTTGCCCAATTTAATTGTCACTGGGTTAGCTTTTGCTATTCCTCGCACATGCTTCCTTTCTAAAATTCAGAGTCTCTAATGGATTAGAGAGATTTAGTGAAGGAAAACATTCAAGCTAAGGAAGATGAAGATGCAGTGACTTCTTTCTTCCTTTGTTTGCCTATTTCTTTCCACCTTCCACAAGCTCAATGATGAATCTCAGACTTTCATTCTGCAACTGGAACAAATAATTCAGATGAAGAACCTGAAACCAGCCAGCATCAAAGTGTATGATTATTACCAACCAGGTGGGTTGTAACTTCCTTCCTACACTAGGGTTGGGGCATGGGTTCCTAGTTCTCTGACTGAGAAAAGATGTTGTGCACCCTTCTCTGTGTAACTGACTCCCTCATTTCCTTTTTCAGAGGAGCAAGCCTTGGCTGACTACAGTGCTGTCTGTAGTTGAGGTAGGCAGCAAGTCCCTGTGTGACACAAACAGTTGCACCAGGAAATGATGGGTCTTGGGTGGGAGAGAGGAAATATAAGCAATAAAAGGGGAAGATGTAATATTTTGTCGTGATGGGTGACAGACCCAGCTGCCAGAGGGGGGATGACTTGTTATTAGTAGCCTGAAGCCAGGACAAGCCTAGAGAAGTCCTTTCTGGAAAGATAAGACAGGATCTTGACATGGTACATGCTGCATCCTGACACCATCCCACAGAGAGAGTGCTGCCTAGGGACCTGCCTAGAGACCCATCCCCACTACTACCCAAGACAAAGCACCTTCCACAGCCTGATGATAGCCTTGGAGAGACTGGATCATTCCCTCCTTGTTTGTCTTACCTTCTGTCCCCACAATCACACATGGTTCCTCAGAAAGGGGTGAAGGATATCCCAGATAGGTGATAAAGGAAAGGAGAAGAACTGCCACAGCATGACTCTTGCCTTTGCCCCATATTTCAGGTTGAGCACTGAATGGAATGAAGTGTCTCAGCTGGGACACAGCCCCCCATTAAATTTAAGCCCATGTGGTCCCCTGTGCCTGAGTGGATGGACTGAGGGATCACAACAGTCCAGCAGTTGTGCCTGTACTGTGAGGGTGCAGGGTTGGGGTGGGAGGAGGGGAGGGGTATCACATGTCTGGTACGCATCTGGGAAGAAGAATTAAAGTAAGCATGACCCCTGACCTTGTCGCCAGTGTGCCAGTTCTTGATGAACTTCTTCATGGCTTAGCCCATGAAGATACCATTTCTGCCACTGTACTGCCCATGTACAAGCCTTCTAGCTCCTCTATTGCTCTCCATGCTTCCCATGGTTTCTCCTAATACTTCCTGAAGTAGGGCTCAGGCAGCATGGAGTACAAGATGCAGCTGAACATGCTGTGCCATCTGTATCTCCTGTGCCCTTCCTGCAAGCTCCTGTGTCATCAGCTCTTCTCTGAAGCAGTCTCCAGGTAGTAATGCAGTGCATGGAGATTCTAGAACCTCACCCCCCTCCCAACAGTACAGCCTTGCCAATTGCTCTTGATAAAGGTCTCTAAATGCAACTGTTGGCCAAAGGAACTGTTGAACATATCCCAGCCCTCCCTCGCCTTCAGCTCCAGCTTGTGTGGTGGTCACCTCCCCCAGGTGCCAACTCTGCCTTGGTGCATCCCCAACCTCTTCCTGCTACTGGAGGGACAGAGTTTTGCATGTGTACATGTATATGCACACACAGAACAGGGATGAAGAAGTTTTGTTTTTTTTTTCCTCGCTGCTCTTAAATACAATTTTGCTGGTTTGGGAGAAAAAGAGTAAATCTGAATAATCACTCAATCAGCCAGTTCTAGTCACCTCACTTTTAATAAGACACCAGGCACAGTCTGCACCTTTCAGAAACAAACTACTCAGTGGGAAATTTCAAGCATTTTCTCTCTGCTTCTCAGCTCCATGTGGTGGCTGTTGGTAAGGGTGGCAAAGGACTGATGGACAGAGACTGCAGAGGATGTGTCTGTCCCTGTTCCTGTGAAGACAACAAAGGACAAACAGATCTGTGTTCCTGAAGTATTAAAACTAACCACTGGGAACTCAGGGATTTTTTTTACCTCCTTGTGACCAAGCAGGACTGCCAAGCCATCAAGGACAGGGCTCTCTCTGACTCTACCCATACAAAGCCTATGGCAGAATCTCCACTAAGAGTGTGGGGCTTGTGGCAGGCATCCCAGGGCAGGGCTGTGTGCCTCCCATGGGTGCTTCATGGAGAAAGTCTTTTTCTCCATCACGTGGGCTGTGGCAAGGAAGCACACAGATGCAAGCAGTTTAGAACAGGAGCAGGCACTGGCCAAGTTCACTGGCTGAAGTTTTGCCTTTGCCCTGCCTGGAAAGAAAATGTGCAGGTGCCCATACCCTAGCATGGATCAGAAGCCAGGCTGAGACTGGGAAAGGCTTGACACTGACAAGAAGTCAGGCCCTGCAGTAAAGGTGAACATGGTGTGTTGTGTGCACAGGGCTGGAGGGCTGTGGAAATGCAGGGAAAGTGCCAGGAAAAGGAACTGTATTGACTTGAGGGAAGTATATTTGATGCAAAATGCCAGGACTGGTGGTAGGACTTAGGGCAGGCAGCCCTTGTTTTCTGTAACGTACCTCCAACTTTGTCATGAGCTGGGCACCTCAGACCTTCCACTTCAGTTCTTCCTTTCTCTCAGTTTAACCACTGGGATTCTAGAACTCACCCTTACTTAACACAGCCAATCACTTCCTATCCTGAACCTGCAGTCTGGCAAGTTTCTTGACCACGGGCTCTTGCCTGCATCTCCCTCCCTCTCCATAGTCTTCAGTACCACGCCTGTGATGACAAAAGAGGTGTCGGGGCCTCACCTCACTGGCATGGGGCACTGTAGCTCATCACTGTAGTTTCTTCTAGAAGACGAGAAAAAAAAAAAGTGCTGGTGAGATACACTTGCCAAAAACTCACTAAAGCAACCCAGTATTGTGCCTCTGTTTCTAGGGGAAGTGTTCCCTCGGTTTACAGGCCATGACCCTCTCTTCTGTGACACATCATACCACTGTGTCAAAGACTCTGTGTGCACTGAGTCTGGATTCACCCAAGTCATGGGGCTGGCAATCTTTTGAAGCTGTTAAGTCTCAAACAGCTCCGTTACTGTTATGGATTCCTCACTTTCTGAAGCAATAGCAATTCCTAAACAATTTCTAGCATTTTCTCCCACTAAGGACCCCAGGGAACAGATGATGAATTCTTTTACAGTGTCATTCTTCTTAAGGGGACATGCATTATTCTAAGCCATCCCCTGACTATAGTCCCTTTGCCTTTGCTGCCTCCCACAAAATGAGTGTAGAAAAGCATGGCTCCTGTTGTTGGGACAGTTAGACCCTAAGGGAATCTACATGCCAACTTCAAACTTTCAAGTTCTGGGATTGGAGAAAGAAGTAGCTACCATTTTGAAATCCAAGAGGGTAAGTCCATCACTAGAGAGCCTCTAAGGCAGTTAGTCAAACATGCCAGGGTTGGTATTGTCTTAGACTTGAGAACTTCAGAAAATGTCTTTCCAAGGGTACATTTGGGTGGTGTTTGCAGTACAGCACCTGGACTCACCTGGCATGTAGTAATCATAGACCTTGATATTAGCTGGCTTACGATCCCTCACTTGCATGTCTTCCTGCACCAGCACAGTGTAGGTGTGAGTCTGTCTAGTCAGCTAAGATCAAGAAAAGAAAAGATGAGACCCAGAACCAAAGTCCTTTAAAACAGTCCCTTCCACCTTCTCTCAGACTTCGTGGAGGCCTCACTACTGTGACAGATCTGTTCTGCTTTTTAGTCTTTTATGTCACATTTTGTGGCCATCTCCCGTTTTTTTTTTGCCACCAAATTTAACTCAGCTCATGAGAAACGTCAAACACACAGACCCAATGTGCATTAGGTATCTAAATGTAGCACTAGTGTTCCCAACCAATCTCACATTCCCATCCAGCTCGTCTCTGAGCTCCTTCATGCATCTTGCTTCAATGGCTACTTCCATACAGAGTCCCATTACATCAGCTCTTATTCTCCAGTCCCACATAACCCTCATAGTTAAGCAGGCAAATGCAAGGTGTGGATGGACACCTGCTGGATGGTAGTAGTTACATGAACTGCTGTTGATTGGGTTCCTCCTCGTACTACGTGTCAGCCTGAGCTGAAATCTTTCTCTAGGCTGCCTTTCTGCTCTGTGATGTAGATTTAAAAATAGCCCCGAGTCATTTTTAATCTGTTAATTAATGGAGCTGTGGAGTGAGAACTGCTGCTCACACAAACACCTGGTTTAATTTTGATGTTGGCAAACTCCATGAGCAGTCTTTGATGCTCCCTACTACATTCAGGTTTGCTTAAGGGCTTTCTAAGCATTCAGGCTTGCTTGTATTTACTAGATGGACCCTACAACTACTCCCCAGTCTTGATCAGACACTTATGTGGACTTTCAACAGTCTCTGAACAGTGCAAACAGATGTAAGCTTAACATCAGAGCTGGCCTCATTTCAGTCAAGGAGCTGTGTATACAGGCTCTACAGCTAAACTGCTGCAGGCTGACACAACACACCTCTCAGGATCAGCAAATGTGGCTGGTATGTAGGAACAACAGCTCTGAATACTTAAAATACTAACTGAACCAAGACACAAGAGTAAACTGAAAGCTATCTGCCAGTCCATAGTGCCTTTAATGATGATGTCAGGCTAAACTCTACTCACTTCCTCCAGGTAGAGAATGACTCGGTCAGTTTTGCTTTCAACTTTCTTCACCAAAGGCATTTTCTTTAGCTGAAAATAAGGGGGGAAATGTCAGAAAGACTAACAGAAAGCAGAAATATTCAGGGATATTTGTCCTTGTGAGAGCATGGGCAAAACGTTCACATGGACAAGGAAGCCCTTAGGGTAGGGGAAGGCAAGATGTGGTCTGGAAGAGACTTTGAGTATAAGTATTTCTTGGGAAGAAAAGAACCATGTTTGTCTGCCCGTATGAATAACCAGAGTTCTGCATACAATCCTGCATGATAGACATCCATCACTGTTCCCATCCCAGTTGGATACCAGTTTATGGTCTCACCTCTTCCAGTGAACCTGCCACGAGGCTGTATCCAGATAGCAGCTCCACTTCGATCAGGACCATGTTGGTGGACACACGGTTCCCTGTGTAACTGCAGCAGGAACCCAGGGGACAGCACTAATGTTACTTTCCTAGCCATGAGCTCCAGATACTCCAGCCCAGCTTTGGTACTCAGGTTGAGGAATCTGCCTTTCCTTCCAGTGTTTCTCCTGTAAGCATACCTGCTCCTGGACTGTAATACATCTTTGTGCTCCCCTTGATCTCTCATTTAACTTTGCTGAGACAAGGAGAATAAATTCCTTGGAAGGCTTCTGCAGTTACCTTCTCTAGGCATGGCAGGGTATATCACATCCTCCATCTGCTCTCTTGACAGTTCTAGCCCAAGTCAGGCAGGGGTACAGCAGAGGAGAGGAGTGTGATGGTCAACCAGGAGCAGAGGAGGGAAGACTTAGTACTAAGTGTCAACAGTCAGTCCCAGAGAATCTTCAAATCAATAGCGTTTTGCGACCTAATTCTAGAAGGTGGTGAGGCCCATAGACCTTGGGAGAACTTGTGGTCACTGGCATGATAACAAGATAGGACTACACTGAGCCATCCCTCTGGGACCTTGTACCTTTCATGCAGCTGAGGAAAGCATAGTTAAATGAAGGAGGACATCTTAGCACTGGGACCTCATGACTGAAGGGGAATCCTGGCCATCAAGAGACTGGTGTGGTGCCAGAAGCTTCTGACACAGGGGAAGCAAGGGGCAACTGAGTGTCTCCTACCGAGCATGAATGGTGACAGGGAACTGGGTGGTGTTGGGTGCAGTGCACTCTGTCTGCACAGTTATGGCAAAGGTGACGTCGCTCCTCTGTGGAGGGATGTGATATCGCAGAATGGCCTGCCAGGACAGAATGAAGATAGTTGTTAGAGAATAGCAGTGGGGTTTTTTTTTGCTGGAGAGGATCCTCATTTAGCATTTGACTGCTGTTTGCTGTCTTGCGCTGGAGTAAGAGAAAACTATGTGGCAGAAGCAGCAGTTCTGCCAGTGTACTGGTTCTCGTGGTGTTTCGCGAGACTTCTTGGTGCAGCTCTGACTGGGTGGAGGTGATCCAGATTTCATTTGGGGAATTCCCTTCCTGTTGTATTCCAGCTACTCCTACCAGCCCTGAAGTCCAGATTCTTGCAAGTCTGTTTCCAGTGTTGGCTAAGTAGAAACGTGAGAGGTCCTCTGCTTTCAAGGCTTTTCCCCAGGCAGACCTGAAGTCTGAAGAAAAGAAGGCTGGGGCAGCACCTTCTATCCCTCTACAGCTCCCTGAAAGGAGGTTGTAGAGAGGTGGGTGTTGGTCTCTTCTCACAAGTAACTAGTGATAGGACAAGAGGAAATGGCATCAAGTTGCACCAGGGAAGGTTTAGGTTGGACATTAGGAAAAAACTTCTCTACCAAAAGGGCTATCAAAGACTGGAACAGGCTGCCCAGGGAAGTGGTTGAATCACCATCCCTGGCTGTATTTAAATGCCATCTAGATGTGGTGCTCAAGGATAAAGTGTAGTAGTGGCCCTGGTAGAGTTAGATAACGGTTGGACTTGATCTTAAAGGTCTTTTCCAACCATAGCAGTTCTGTGATTTTGTGACTTTTTTTCTTCCTGGCTGGGCTTACCTGCAGGAAAAGGCACCCCTGGCCTTGCACACGCACAGTATAATCTCGGGGAATGGCTGGCAGCTCCACTGTCTGCAGCAGAAGGCGATTGGTGCTGTCTACTCTGATGTCTTGGTTGAAACCCACAGAGGAGAGAGAAGCCTGAAGATCAGGGCCATCCTTGCTGAAGGTCTTGGTTGCATATAGGGCTAGGGCTTCTAGAGCAACCACGGTGTCCTGAGGGGAGAGACACACATTGGGCAAAATAGGATCCCTGCTGCCTGTGCATGTCCAGCTCTTAGCCCTTCCCTCCCTCATACTGCAGCTATGGCACAATAAAGGTTGAGTTTTCCCCTTGGACTTTTAGCATGGGATTAGCTCAGAGGAATACAAATACTCATCTTTTCCCAACTCTCAGCAGCTCTAAATCAATAATTTTGTTGTTGTTGTTGGTTTTTTTTCTTTCCTTTTTTACTATGGACTGTGCTAGAACCTATTGCTCTCACAAACCATAACTGCTAACAGGTTCTCTGATGATGATGGCTCAAAGGGATTACCTGCGTTGAAGCAAAGCCTCCATAAGGGTTTTGCTGCTTGGTGAGCCAAGACACAATCTGGGATGCCTTTCTGATCTCATCTGGAGACAAACTTGACTTTGAAAGGTGAGCCATGAGGATACTGGATGTCAATTCCACATCAACTGATGGAGCCCGATACCAGTGTAAGGAGTTTTCCTCCTGTTTCGACTGTTGACTCCAGAATATTTGATCATCTAGATACGGAGTGGGAACACTTATGGAGTGTGAAGCTGTATCTAATGATCCTGAAGCCCTAACCCAGCCCCTGTGCCTAGGTGCTGAGTGAGCATTTACTGGGGGACAAGATATGGGTGCATATCTCCCTGTTTGTCCCCCACACCCTTGATTTTCCCCTGTAGAAACCTAGTCCTGCAAACTGGGAAGGAGCTCTGCAACATCCATGAAGCTCCCCTGGTTTGGATGACTGAGAGACCAGGACTTTGAGATCATCCATAGAGAAAGTCTGTCTCACAGTATGGATACAGCTTGGCAAATGGAGGCTATCCAAGCCTTGGGCTCCCCACAGAGCTCCACCAGTGCCCCCCACTCCCTCCCTCCATTCCCTTGGCCATTCATCCCTGGGATCTCCACAAAATTCTGCCAATGTCCGTTTCTCCTGCCCCACAGTCTTTGGTACCTGATATTATGGCGGCCTTATCCAATCTTTTGAGGATTTTCTGCCTGAAGGCCTTATCCCCTGCTACTGTAAAGGCATTTGCAGCTAGTGCCAGGCTGTAGAGGTTGGAACTGCCAGTATCAGCATTGACCAGGTCCTTTATACATTTCAGAGCTTTCCACACAACCGGGTCCTAGGATACAGTTGAAAGCATACCTGTGGCTGGCAGACTGTACGGGGAGGAAACGCGGCCTTGATATGTGCAAAGGAGGGTGGAAAGAGGGACAGGAGACCCGGGGAGAAAACTGGTGATGTAGCGTTGGGTGCACAGAGGCCGAGTGCCAGCGCAGTACCTGCCACGAGGCTGCCCATGCAGCCTGGCCCTGTTGCCGATACTCACGGAGGGTGGCATCCCTGAGTGTATGAGAGCTGTGATGATCACAGAACTCAGTCCCAGGCCTTCCTCCACTGCACCCTGGAGCCACCACAAAACAGGGAAGAAGAGAGATGCCGTGAGAAGGGAGGAGAAGTTTTCCAGTGCTTTCTCCTCCCCATGCAAGCCACAATGCCAGCACAGGCAACAGTGCTAGTCCTGTTCCTTCTGCTAAGCAAGTGCCAGGGCTGGTATCTACTCTTGAAGGTCCTGCTTATCAGAGCACTTCTCAGCAATAGTGACCAAAGCTCCTTTGGTTATCTGGTTAACTCTCACTGCTAAACACGTTCTCCTTTCCCCTCTCCTGCGAAAGACTTTCAGTAGTAGATTTCTGTGACAGGGTAAAGTGATGTTCCCACAACCCCACTGCAAGATGGCACCTCACTTGAGGCCCAGGACAGCGGCAAGGGTGTGGAGGAGCAGAAGAAAAGGTATCTTTTGCAAGGGGAGATGAAAGGTACCGCCATTCTCTTCACTTGGGGGATTAATTATCTGAGATCCTGACCAATGAAGTGCTGCTGGCTCCACTTTGGTGGTATTCTGTGTGTGTCTGTGCAGGCACAAAGGCTCTGTTTCTGAGTGTGCAGGGCACACCCCTCGCCAGGTGAATCTCATAGGAGTGGCTGCCATCCATCTCCCTTCACTCCATTTCTGACTCTGTACAGGGAGAGTCAGTTCAGTCTGTGCTCAGACTGAAGAAAAGCAGCTCAGTAAGGGGAAAGGAAGCTAAACCAGTTTAATAAGGGAGTAACACAGAGCTTGAAAACTTCTTTTTTTTTTAAGGCATATCTTAGCTCTTGAGATGGATCCAGGCGAAGGCACCATTTAAGTTCCCATGTACGTATCATCAAATGCAAACCTCTGTCATTCATAACTTTTCAAAGTGCCACCATGACTAAGCACAACTCACTCAAGGGTGACCTTGAGCATATCAGAGCCTCCCTCCTGCAGCAGGGTTCATTTGTTCTTGGCATGGAAATTGGGCCAGAAAGTGAAGGAGATCTGAGGTACACAATGATAAGCCAGGACATCTCATACCATCAGACCGTTGTTGAAGAGCTTTCCCACACTCTTGAAGCAGCCAGATGGAGTCTGACTTTTAATCAGGGCATTGGCAGCATCCTTTATATTCTGCTCGTCTATGTGGATGAAGTGTTGGGCTTGGCTGAAGGTCTTCAAGACAAGGGCAGTAAGCCTAGAGACAAGGAAAAGAGAAGAAAATCAAATTAAACCAGTCAGTGATGCCCATCTCCAGGAGACAGGAGTCTGATCTGCCACTATTACATCTTGCTTTAGCAGGGGGGTTGGACTAAATAATCTCCAGAGGTTCCTTCTAACCCCTACCATTCTGTGATTCTATGATCCCAGGACAGAGCCTCTGTGCAGATGGAGAATTGGAAGCAATGCACGAGTTAGATGGTCTTGAAGCTTGAGCTCAGAGTCATGTGCAGCAAGAGAAAAAACAATCACAAACAGTTCAGTGCTTCCCCCAGAGCTCTGCCAATTCCAATAGGGTGCACTCGTATGATTTAAAGCCAGGGCTCAGTTTCACCACAAGCCAGCCTGAGCCTGACTAGGTGAAGCTGTTGTTCCTCAACTGTGTCTGGGTATCTCTGCTTACCATGTGTTCCCTGGCTCACTTCCTTCCCCAAAGGCACTGTATGAACCATCTGTGTGCTTGTACAGGAGTTGCTGCTGATAGCCTGTGGGAAGAGGCTGGGGATAGTGAAGATGCTCTGTGTCTGTTGTGTTCTCAAGGTGACAACCTGTCCCACCAATCCTGCTGATCATTATAGAGAGCATTGTCTCTGAGGGATTCAGCAAAGAGCTTTCACAGCAGTGCCATGTACCCCTTGGACAAGAGCAGTGTGGTTTACACTGCTGTAATTTCCATGGTGTAGGGCAGGTGATGCTGCACAAATCCTCTTCAGCACCTAGCCTCTGCTGAGATCACCAGCTTCATAATCCAGCATGAGCAGAAATCCACTCACCACTTTCCAGATAGACCATTGCCTTCTGCTTGATTTCTGGAGTCAGTTGTCCTGTTTCTTCAAGGTACCGTGTGATAAAGACATTGGGGGCAAAATGAACCATGTTCTGCTCACCACAGCCACTGGACATCTGGAGGAGCTCATCTATGTTGTTCAGTGCTGTTCCCAGAATGTCACCTGTAGGACAGAACCACAGCTTTACATATTCTTGCATGAAAAAAAATTATAATTTCACCAATTCTAGGGATAACCTCCTAAGACTGGTCTCAGTTCACCTCTGCTCACACTAGGGTGACTTTAATATCTATAGAGTCCTGTAGGAACAGGGATATGGTACTTGTCTGTCTTTCCCTTGGCTGGGTGAAATTATACATCCTTCTGGCCTTGTGTCACTTCTGTAGGAGATGATATGCTTCTCTGGAAGACATGGGGCACAGTATCACAGCTCACTGTACACATTCCCTCTTGCTATTCTGTTTGCAGACCTGGTGGCACCAGAAAAACAGTCTCCTGTGGGGGAAAAATCTTACTTTCCAAAACACCCCTTAAATCTCACCTAAGAAAGAGATCTGGGCTCTCTCTGACCCAAGGACTGTGTTCTCTGGCATAGTGAAAGTGATTGTCTCTGAAGCTGAAGTTCCTGCAAATGACAAGAGCATCAGAAGAACAACAGGCAGGAGGCAGATGGCAGACCCACAGACGTCCCCAGGAGATGGTGTAAACAAGGCTGGGATCACCTCATCAGTTGGTGAAATCAGCATTCAAAAGAGGGGATGACACAGAGATCAGGCCACCCACTAATGAGTGACTGTGATGTGGCTAGGCAGTGGCTTGGTGCTGCCAGGACTTGGTAGAGCTGAATGTCTTTGCCTCCTCTTAAAAGCTCCAGAATCCCTGACTTTCCCCTCCCCATGCACCTGTCCTAGATAGCCCTAGAGCTGTTCACACACCGCACAGCTTCTCTTCGGTCTCCTTGCTCTGTGTGCATGTGCAGCTCTAGTAGTAAGACAGTCCCTGTCTCTGGGGTACCTGCACCTACCTTGAGGGCACAGGAGTGAGGTGTGGGTCTTTTCCTCCAGCAGCCCTTCTGCCTGGTGGGGAAAAGCTGTTCAGCTCAGAAAAGAGAGCAGTCAAATGAGGTAGCAGACGTGCAGCACCTCACCTTCCTGCAAGCACCTTGTCTGTCTTGATGGACTGTTCAAAGGGCCTCACACAGACAGCAGGGATATGTGTGCTGACTGGGAAGCAGTTTTCTAAGCTGTTGCGTGGCCTTTGCCCCTATTGCCCTACTAGCAAGCAGTTCTAATGTCTCTGGACCATGGAGTGGAGGTGCTCAGCTCATGCCACAATACAACATCCTCTTACAATTGCTCCTTGACCAGCCCTCCTCAGAAATGTGCCTACCTGCCCAGCTGACTCTCTTTTCCCAGAGCCACCCACCAGCTGATTTTGAGCCTGACCCAGTTCTGGCCTCACCAGGACCCTGAGGCATACTCTGACCTTCACCAGCAGGTCTTTAACCACTGTGTCCTTCCCTCCAGACTCTGGCACAACAGCTGTACTCTCAGTGCAGACATCTTCCTGCTCCATCACCTCAGCAATGACAGTGAAATTCACCTTCCCTAAAGAAGAAAACACCAAGAGGACAGTTGGAACATCCATGCCTACATTTGAGTTTGCTCAGCCTAAGGCTGTTTGCTCATGCTTTGCATTATAGGCCATTCTTCCTTCCAGCCCAGTTCTGGCTTCCTCAAGCAGCTCTGCCAATGCCTCCCACTCCTGCCTCTCCCTTGTCCCCTTACCTAATTTTGTAGCCTTCACATCCCAAGAAAATGTTTTTGCTGAATCAGGACACAGACAAAAAGTGAACCTGACGTTTGCATGCACAAATTCAAAATCCCAGGAGTCCAGGAGGCTAAGCTGGAGCTAGGGGTGAAACAAAAGGGAGTTTGGGTTACAGAGCTGCTGCTGTGTTTTCCCAAATACCAGTCAAGCCCAGAAGCCCGGGGTGAGTATGATGATGGCCCTGTTGCAACATCTGTGGGACACCAATAGCCTATGGATATCTCAGTCCTGTCACATTGAGCTTATGGGGAGGAATAAGCTGGATAGAGCTGGCTCTGCGTGGAGCTTCGTGAAGAGCTTCCTTGGTGTCTTATGACCAAGGAGGCAGCCCCTTGTCTGGGTCTCTATCAGGAAAGTACTATTATCCCACATCCCCCTGCTTGAAAACCATCCTGGAAGGAGCCACTCACTGCCATGCATTGCTTCAGGTAGCTGAAGACTTTGACTTTCAGGGGAAATGACTCTCCCCGGAAGACAGAGTAGGGCAAGGTGGGTTCCACAAAGAAGGGCTTGAAGCTCCGTAGGCTGGTGGTCTCTGAGATTCCCAACCCATGGCTCTCTGAGGTGCAGAAGGTCATGGCTCTCCAGTCTGTGATACTGTCGGGTACTGTGACAGCTAGCTCAGCAGCCCCTGAGTCACTGAGGAGAAAACAGAGTGAAAGAGGTTGTCCCCATCCCTGTAAAATTTTCCCGTGCAAAGTTGAATGCAGGACTATGAACTGGAAGTGTATGTGAAGGTGTGGGAATTCCTAGGAAGCAGGACAGAGGCAGGGGAAGGATAGCAAAGAGATGGGCAAGGAAGGACTGAGAGGCAAATGCAAACCAGAATTTCCTTCTGGAAAGTGTTGTACATCAAATCCTTGTTTTGTATGGGCCCACATGACTCCCAAGGGTCCATGAGAGAGGTGATTCTGCCCCTCTACTCTGCTATGGTGAAACCTCACCTGGAGTACTGTGCCCAGCTCTGGAGCCCTCAACACAGGAGGGACATGGACCTGATAAGTGGGTCCAGAGGAGGCCACAAAGATGATCAGAGGACTGGATCACCTCTCCTACGAGGACAGGCTGAGGGAGTTGGGGTTATTCAGCCTGGAGAAGAGAAGACTCTGGGGAGACCTTACAGTGGCCTTCCAGTACCCCTACAAGAAAGCTGGAGAGGGACTGGTCACAAGGGTATGTAGTGATAGGACAAGAGGCAATGGTTTTAAACTAGGGCAGGGTAGATTTAGGTTGGATGTTAGAAACAAGTTCTTTACCATGAGAGTGGTGGAACACTGGAACAGGTTGTCCAGGGAGGTGGTGGAGGCCCCATCCCTGGAGATATTCAAGGTCAGGCTTGATGAGTCTCTGAGCAACCTGATCTAGTTGAGGATGTCCCTGCTTACTGCAGTGGGGTTGGACTAGATGACCTTTAGAGGTCTCCTCCAACCCAAGGCATTCTGTGATTCTCTGTTGTACACTCTCCCTGTGCCAGGAGTGCTGTGTGACAATTCTACCAAACTACCACCTAAACCCGCAGTCACAGTTCAGCATTCAGCATGATTAAGTGTCACTTACAGATCTGCATACACAAACTGGCAGACTGTCCCTGCTCTAAAATGGGCATGATCCAGCCAAAGGAGATGGAGTGGTCGAGATCCTGTTTTACAGATGGAGAACGTTGGCATGTGAGAGAATTAAGGAAGCTGAGTCGTGTGAGTAAGGGGAGAATAGTGGATGTTGCACAACTGGGCTTCAGCAAGGCCTTCGACAGAGTCTCCCACAGTATTCTTGTAGCCACATTAGTGTGGACTGGACAAGTGGATGAAAAGGTGATCAGAGAATTTGCTGGACCGTTGGGTACAAAGGATGGTTATTGGTGACACAAATTCCAGTTGGTGTCTGTTTACTCACGGCATCCCTCAGGGACTGATACTTAGGCCCATGCTTCTTAATGGCTTTGCTGATGATCTGGATAATAGGAGAGAAGACATCCTCACCAAGATTAGCATAATGTTGCTGTGCATTAGCAGAGGCGTTCCTGATATGCTGGAGGGAAAGGTTGCTATTAAGAGGAACCTTGACAAGCTGGAAATATGGGCTTGAAAATGACTAAATTCAGTATCTGGGATGGAATAATACCATGCAACAGTGTGAGTTAGGCAGTGACTGGCTAGTAAGCAGCTTTGCAGAAAAGGAGATGAGGGCCCTGGTGGATGACAAGTCGAGCATGAGACATCTCATGTGCCCTTACAGCAATGAAGGCCATCTACTGCTGGAAAGTGTTAAGAAGACTGCAGCCACTGGGTTGAGGAAAGTTATTTTTTTTTCCCTTGTATTCCTCCTTTGTGGGACCACACCTGGAGTGCTGTGCTTTCTTATGCTACAGTGTAAGAAAGATTCTGACGTACTCAAATGCATCCCATGGAGAACCACCAAGATGGTGCATTTGATGTATAAGTAATGGCTGAAAGAACTGGAGTTTTCAAACTTAAGAGGGAAAGGCTAGGGGGAGATCTTTCTGCTTTCTAAAGCTACCAATTGGGAAGATGTAGAGACAATGGAACCAGCCTCTTCTGAGGTGTATATTGATAGGATGAAAGGTAACAGACACAAGCTGGAACGTGGGGAATTCTGACTTGATATAAGAAAAATTAAAATTCCATGAGGATGGTCAAACACTAGAACAGGTGCCCAGATAGTTTGTGGCATCTCCATCCTTGGAGATACAGAGAACTTGACTACAACCTGATTTAACTGGACCTGCCTTACACTTGGTGTTGAACTACAGACCTTTGGAGGCCAACTCCATCATATAGGACCCTATGATTTTAACTCCCCCAGGATCATTTGGAAAATCTCAGGCACGGTCAGGAATGGAACCACACCTCCATTGTTCTTATCCACTTTTTCACACCTCCCCTTTCTTTGTGGGCACAAAAGGCAATAATACCCTGACTGCTCCTGCCTATTCCCTCTCTGCTATGGCTGGTAGGAGGTCTGGATCCATATGGGGCTACAGTCCAGAATTACTCACTTGATTGGAACCAGAGTCCAGATGAATGTCTCTGGAAACCAGGTACGTACTGGCCCTGCTTTTCTAGCCAGCTCGATATGCTCTGACTCGGCATGTTCAACAGCAGCATCTGCTTCTGGGTCCAAGTTGTCCAAGTCTGCCAGCTCATCGTAAGCTATTGGGAATACAAGCATTCATTCAAAGGCAGAGCAACTGTGAAATCAGGATAGAATTAGCTAGGAGAAGCTCAGCTCTTCCCCTCCCACACCCAGTCTGATACTCCTTGTCCTTTCCAAGATGCCCTCAACCTACTTCACTATTGTCTTCCACGAGCCAATCCAGGATACCATGAGGATTCCAGTATGTGTGTGCTCCCCCATGAGGGGGGATTTCACTTTTGCTCTCAGCCTCTTGCAGAAAGGCCTAGATGTTGCCCAGCACAAATCTTGGCTCATTCTCTGGTTTTCAGGAAGACCTTTCCTAGTCTTACAGAGATGTTCCTACCCAAGACATCTGCTTCATTTTCCCTCTTGACTATCTGCCTGCCTGTCAGCAGAAGCTTCTAAGCAGGTTTTTCCTATGCAGCCACCTTTCTACCCCTCCAAGGCATTGGCCACCCACACATGTCAGGACCCTTCCCCCCATTTCCTGTGGTGCACGTGTCCTGTGCAACCTCCCACTCATCTCTGGGAAGCATCCCCAGTTCCTCATCACGCTGCACGTTCAGCTGCCTTTGTGCAGCCTCTGTGTTACCCGTGATTTCCAAAGAAACAGGATAAATTGAGATGTACACATGTAGTCATAGTAGAAAGTGGTTTGGGAGCGGCACTCAATTGGAGACTTGATTTTAAGGTTGGTTAAAAATGTTAGTCCTGAATTCTGGAGGGAAGAAGGGGAAGAAAAGAAGGTAGATATCAGAGAAGGAGGTTGTCTATCTGAGGGTCTGGCTCTGCCCCCCACCTCCCAGCATATCAGCCAGCCTGTGTTGTTGCACCTCAGCCTGACCTGTGAATTTATACTGGGAGAGAATGCGAAACCGCCCTGCTCCCAAACCCTGTTCCTGACTCCTCATGCCAAAGGAGGCTCTTCCCAGTCAAGACTGTGGGAGCGACCATTTGCATGTGCATGCCCACACACAGAGTCATTATTTTGGCACCACAGTTTTCTGCTTACCCTGACACAGACTTGTTCTCATTTTTCACCTGCTATTCACTGCGACTTTTCTTTCCCTCCTTTCCCCAGCCCACCCTTTTCTTCCAGGTACTTTGCTTGTCCAACCTCCATTTTTCTCTGATTCAGGCTGATGCTCCCCTCTTCTTCCAATATATATAAAGTCTGAGGGTTTTGAGCTTAGGCTAAATGGGGAACTGGGTTCTAGGGACGTGGTTGAATAATGGGAATTTATCAACCTGGGAGCATGGAGTGTCACAGATCTCTTAGTTCAGAAGCTTGGCAAGTTCAGGCACTTGGCAAATTCAGAACCTGAAGTTGCCAGCTTTTACAGAAAAAGACAATCTGTGAAGCTACCCCATGCTGACCTGGTTTACAAAGGGGCTCAGATCTGATATTTCAGGTTTTCTGGAAATTAGATTTACCTTCAGAAGTTCATAGACATCCGGTTGGGACACCGCATAGAAGTATCTGTTGTACGTGAACGGTGACGTTGTTCCTGGTGGAAGGGTGGTCTGAGAGGAAACGATGACTCCTGGGCTCTTGTGGGTAGTGCAGTAGTCACTGTAATAGTCTGTAAGGGTGCTGGGATGCTCCTGAGAATAGCTGAACATATTGTACACCTGTAGACAGAGAATGAAAAGAGTATAGGGCAGTGTGACAAGTGGGAAGTTTTTTAATTTCTATCCAGAGATTTTCTGTGGACACAGAGGAAGAACTCAGATCCTGCCTGTCACAAAAGCCCGACCCCAAAGGGCTTTTCAGCTTCATGGAGAGCCTCCACAAGTTTTAGATGCATAGCACCAGAGATGAACATGAATCCTTCTGGGGTATGGCTGCGTATCTGTGGACACTTCTAGCTCATGTGAGCTCAATGCATACAGTGAGGACACCTCTCCCGTAAGGGTCATTAGATAACTTCTTATCTGAGTGAAGGCATATTGTGGATCCACCAAGATAGTGTCAAGAGGCAATCCAAGGGTCCTTAGATCCAATGCAACCCAGGTCTAGAGGATAAATGGTATCCTTCCACTGCCAAGACACCTCTTAGAGTCCAGTCTCTGAATGGACAGAATCTCTGGTTTGTGTGAGGGTGAACAAAGACATGAACCCTATGACACATTGGGTATTATGTTTTTTTAATATAACTTTTTTTTTTTTTCAGAGCACTGTCATGAATTGGGTGAGGAGATGGAAGTCTCTTGCCATCTGGTTGCCACTATGGCAGAGCACTCAAAGTTTAACAAGAATGTGACTTCAAGCTGTATTTGGGGATGACAATGAGTTATTCTATTAGATCCCCCTGTAGAGAATGGATATTTCGACTGATGTTTGATGTTGGCCTTAATTTTTTCCCATTAAGCCATGTTCTATCCCCAGTCAAGTACTTGCCATATTCACCGTGGCTTATTAACCAGTGCCTGCAACAAGATACTCACAAGGCATCTCTCCATTATTAGCAAGGCTCAGCACTAAAGAGACTCACACTATCCTTGGATAACTCAGCTGCTGGCCTCAGGAGAAGGACGCTCTGGTCTACAGCACGAATGCTACATAGGGAGCCTGGTGCAGCCTGCAAATGGAGACGGACAGCCGACCCTGGGAGAGCCACTGTGTCCGAGAAGCCAAGTTTCACCTGAAACAGCAAAAGAAAGAGGGACTGAAGCTATTGACAGAAGGAGGAAAGGGGAGGCTGTGGCTGCTGGGTTCTGCTGGACATCCGTTGACAGTCTGCAGTTGATTAGCTGCACTCCAGCCTACCTGCCCGCCTTACGTTTGGTGTACTACTTACATGGTTCCTGAAGCACTTGGAGACTTTCAGACTGAAGGTGTCAGCTGCCACTCCTCCATCAGGGAAGGCCGTGTAAACAAAGAGGGTAGCCGTGGGTGAGATGCGGTCAATGGGCAGAGTGACATTGAAAACCCCACTGTACTGTTCTGAAGGAAGAAGGAGAAATAGAACAAATACAGGAAGAGGCAAGAAAGCCTGTCTCCAAGGATTACAGCAGCAACATGTTCATCCTCTATAATACTTCTGTACAGTTACTTGGATTAAAAATAATTCTGCTTGGCTTCTGGGGTGGCCACAGCTAGACCAAGATGTAGGTTAGTGTCATTTTGTGGCAGTTACCTCACATCACGAAGGAACTTGGCAACAGTGTGCGCTTGGAAAAGAAATTTCCAAGTTTCTCTGTTAATTCTTGATTGGCAGATAAACTCTGACAATTTCATTGTATGATCAGAAAAAAAAAAGGGGGGGGGGGGGGATTAAAAAAATAACAATTCCTCCGTTGTGGCTGTTTCCTGAGGCAGTGACTCACAGCCCACAGAGAGGCACCACCACCATCACCGTCAGCGCTCGCTGGGAGGGAGTCAGACGGTGAAACGCCTGACAACCTCCTGCTCTCGCTGCTCGCATCTATCAACACGTTCCCACCTTCTCCCAGGCGCGAGCCCCAGGTAGAAGCAAGCCGGGGCTCCTCTGAACAGCCTTCAGACCAGGTTTTGGCATTTCTCCTTCCAAAATTCCTTCACGAGAATAATTTGAGCCCTTCGGCTGATTTTCTGCGTATTGCAACAGAATGATATGACCAGTGAGTCCAGTAGGTCTGAATGTGTGAATAGTGAGTGCCCTGCACACGTAGCTCCAGCACTGCAGCCCCTCCGTGCATAGGTGGTTATAACAAGGACTGGTATAGTAAACTATTTAATATTGCACTTCAAGCAACTGTCCAAAGTCTTATTGTTTCTTCACTCTAACCCCCAACCTAAACCATTTCTGCACATCCTCTTTGGTTTATCCCAAATTCTTTCTGATTTCAGCTGCTGATGGTGTTTACTCATTAAGTTACAGTTCTTACAGTAATGAGGCGGTGCAGACAGAACTGGTCTGGGACGCAGGAGATCTAGGTCCTATTTTTAGCCCGCTGCTGGTCAGCCTGGTGACCTAGGCAAAGCACTGTCCCTGCTTCAGCTTCCTTATCAGGGTGAGGCTTTGTGAAGTGTTTTGTGGCCTGTCAATGAAAATCACACCGATAACAACCTGGGATTGTTGGGAAAGAGGCAATCTCCCGGCTGAACACAACCTTCTCCTTTCCATGTTGCAGCAGCATCCAGGCTCCCGGATGAAAATGGGACCTGTGTTGCAGCTACAGTGCCTGTGAGTAACTAGAGGCCATTTGTAAATATGTGGTTTTTTCCCCTGGGTGGCCAGTGGTAGGTCTGCAACTGAGGGTCACATCTGCTCTGAGCCACCAAGGTCCCGCCCCAACACAAAACACTGGGCTCTGAACCCTTCCTGGTCATTTCAAAGCCAGTGGAGATCTGAAGCCCTCATGATAGGACATTGCAATGCCCCCATGACAGGCACAGCTCCAGAACCAGTCTTCCCAGGGATGGGACAGAGGGGAGGGACTGGTTTTTCACACCACTGTGCACAGACCTCATTGCTGAGCAACCTGCCTGGCCACGACAGCAGAAATTGCCAGCACCAGGAGCGAGGGTCCCTCTCTGTGAGCAAACAGAGCACTCGAGAGGTTGTTTATCAGAGTTTTTCACTTTTGCCTTCCCTGGCCTAGGCAGAATGCCTGTTTTGAAACTAGAAGGCAAAAAAAAAAAAAAATAATTAAAAAAAAATCTGCCTGCCTCCCAGATCTATCTATTTCCCTTTCACAAACAGTGATTTCATTTTTCTTCCCGTCCAGGATTTTTTTTTCTTTTTTCTTTTTTTTTTTTTTTTCCCCTCTCTCTTTTAAACAGAGCCCAAGCCAACGTGGCAAAAGGCTCTTTGCTCATGTCCTTATTTGTCAAGCAGGCCATCGCCGCACCCTCACCGCCATTCTGGGAACGAGCCCGCGCCGGCTGACTTCCCCCAAAGGGGAACTTCCCAACACAACTCTTCCCCAGCACCAATGCACTCTCTTTTTAAAATAAACATTTCCTTTTCTCCCTTTCTTTTTTTTTTTTTTTTTTATTAAAGCATTACAGTTAATAAGAAAAGAGTTTAAATTTCCTTCCCCTTTCCTCCCCAGCCCCACTGTGAATCACATTTGACAGATCTAGATGGGAAAACAGAAATGACAAGAAAATGCCAGATCTACTGCAAAGGTATTTCAAGACCAGTCCCCCTCGGATTTTCATCAGAGCATGAGCACCTCAAGGGAAGTCAGATACTAAAGTACCTTTTTGGATCCGATCCTAAGTGGCCAGTTCCACTGTTCAAATAGAGATCCAGAGATAAACAGGCCTATGAAAACTGGCATTATTACTTTAACTGCTGCTCTTAAGCTACAACTTAAACTGTAATAATCTGTGCAGCTTTTAGCTGTCTGCTAACAGGAACACACAAAATTATAATAAACTGAACATATGTATTCTGCTGCCTCCATCAACTTAACATCTAGTATAAAAAGCTTTACCTGGAGCCACAGCACACGTATTTCATAAGCTGTCATCAGCTCTCTGCCAACCAGACAGAAATTTCTATTGTAAAAAGTCTGTCCGTGGCAGAAAAGCTTCAAACTCTAGAGTAAATCTGGAGGGCTTGCACCAGGGTCTGCAGGGGCTGAGCAGCCCCAGACAGCAGCCTGGAACAGAGACATCTGCTCCAACACATTTCACAATGGGGAAACTGAGGCACGGCAGCAGAAAGCAGAATCAGGCTTAGCTCTAGTTTCTTGAAGCCCGATGCAACACAGGCTTATGAGATCCTTGCCTTTAGGCAACCATGTCCTGAGGACTCAGAAAGGATTCACTGCAGAAGGAACACAGCCACCATTCGTTCTACTCCTTCAGCATGGGAGCCCCCATCCGGAGTCAGGAAAATGATTGTGTTCAATGCACAAAAGCATCGAGTAGCTTTCTTCATTGCCACCTTCCCTTCTCCCTCATCCCTCAGGTCTTATGTCTTGCTTCAGCATGGCTTTTGCTGCTCCTGCAAGATAAGGCACTGATCTTGCAGCATGAGTCCCTGATGACTCCTGACTTAGACCTGGCTTTTGTCTGCTCCTGATCTCCTTCAGAGGATGGAAGGGAAAAGATGGGGAGAAAAGGTGACAAAAGAGCACAGATTAAAGACAGGGACCCTTGTGTGCTGCGAACAGTACAGCTGGGTGTGGTGACAAGCAGGAGTGCTGGTAGGGTAAGACTGGTAAGCTCACCTTCCTCTGAACAGAACACACAAAGGAATCTTGATCGAAGCAAGCTCCTGCCAAAACCCAATGCTGTGAACACAGCTCCAGCCCCAGCTTCCCAAAGCCAGAGAGAAAGGGTGTGGCAAACAGCAATTTCATGAGCTCAGTGGGGAAGAACCATCCCATCAGATGGTTCTACCAAGGGGCATATCCCAGTGACAGCCCCCAGTGGCTCAGGCATGTCTTTGAATCCATCACAGGAGTGAGACATGAAGAGATGAAGACATGAGCCCCTTCCAATAAGCACTATGAGGTCCCCTACTTAGGCGACCCATCAAGGAGGCAGATTGACCCTGAAGAAGCACAAGGTGCTGAGACCCCTTCCCACTGTCCCGTGCCCTGCATTCACCATGAGCTTGCTGCTTCAAGCTTCCCAGCATGGTCTGGAAGCTCCCCTACTCTCACAGCATCCACTTCTCAGAGAGATAGAGTCAGAACACCACTTGCTGGGGAATTACTCCATTCCCCCAAGGCTGGGAAAAGCCATGCTCCACACTTGGCTAATGTCCCTGACGGCTGCAGCCTTTCCTGGCAAGGGAGAAAGCAATCTTCATTAACCCCTTCCTTCTCAAAGGCTGCTTACAATGCTGGACCCATTGCAGGAACACGCTGAGACTTTGCGATAGCATCTGAACATCTCACTACAAGCAAGAGATCACAGGAAGCCCACGAGGGAGGGAAATGTTTTCTTTAACAGAGGCACAAAGCAGATGAATTGACTCTAAAGTTTGTGGAAGGGTCAGGAACTAAGTCAGGTCTCTTGAATCCTGTTTCATGTCTGCCAGCTAGCCTATGCTCAGGTTCAAATCCATGAAGGGATATAGGACTACCACAACCTTCCAGGGTCATCAAGGACAGCCCCACGGCTGTGGCTATGTGGTTAGACAACTCCCATCAGCCTCAAACCTAGATCACTCTCACTTGGCTCTCACTCTCCTCCCAAACCTTTGCAGCTTCAGTGCTTAGAACCTTTCCAAACACCAGCATGAAGGTACTTCTGGCAAGCTCAGCCCATCCTGTTCCTGCAGCAACAGTCACCCAGAGCTGAAATAGTTGTTCTTCTCTGGTCCTTATTCCCCAAAGGTATTTCTAATTTACAACCATACCCCCTCCCCAGCCCTTCTTTTGCTCAGCTAACAAGCCAAACTCTACTGGTCTCCACTGGCAAGATCAGCTCCTCACTCTTTAATCACCTTGACAGCCTGTCCCTGCAGCCTGACTACAACTCTTCCGAATGTGCCAGAGCTAACCACTACCCAACACTCCAGACAAGCCACCTCTGTCTGCTGGCTATGCCTCTATACTGAACAGAGATGTTCATACCTTCCAAAGGTGTTCAGAGTATGTCCCTATCCACACAGGACATGCCATAATTACCTGATGCATCTTAGAAGTTGCACTTTCATCTAGAAGGCAAATTTAGAGGATCCAAGTGAGCAAAAAGGGGGTGAAAAGGGTCTCAGTGGCATCACTGGAGCCTGGGCCAGGGCTTATTTGATTCACTTAATTTTAGGCATCTAAACAAAGCACTTTTAGGATCAAATTACTGCCCGAAAGTCTCTCCACAGTCCACGGAAGGAGATGGCCCTTCCAGAAAACAATTCATTCTGGGAAGGTTTCACTCCCATCTGCCATCACAAAGACATAAGGCAATTAGTCTCCTAATTCAAGCCGGATGGGAAAAATTCTTTAATAGCCCAGCAAGTTTTGAATGGAAATATTCCCTACTTGGGAAACACAGCTTGCTAAAGCTGACTTGGTTGTTCCTGACACATGATTTCTAACCACAGCACTTTGCCACCTCGTTTTTTTATCATCCACTCATTTCTACAATTTTTGCATCAGTCCTGCACAAACAATAAAACTCTTGTCTTCTTACCTGCACGTTGAAAGAAACGTCATCCAGAGGTGGTGGTGGAGGAAAGGCACCTTGTGATGATGTGATGTTCCCAAGGTCATCCACAGGAGGTGGGGGTGGAGGAAGGAAGTCCCCTAGGAGAAAGAATGGAAAAACTGAGACTCACCAGCATTTGCCCACATCATGACAGGATGATCAGGATGAACCCCACAGTACTCAAAGCTCTGCCATCGGTTTTGTGGCACAGGAATTAACATGAGATTTAACCATTAAATGCTCAGCTGCATCCCTTGCTGCTTCAGGAGATGGCTACAACAGCTCAGTGATCTTGGCAGGTTTTTCACAGGTGCTCAGACCTCGAAGCAGAAGGTGTCTTGCCACAAAGCCTGAAGGCACCAACAACTAGTTCCACACATGGAAGCCTGTATCTCAAACCTGCCCCAGGCAACTACAAAACTTGTAGTAATGAATGTCCTGCATCCAGCCTTGCAATGGATCCCATCCAATTCACCCGCCTCGTGTGCTAAATTTTACCAACTCTTCTTGATCACCATAAAGACAACATTGGCTGCTGTCAAAAAGCAGGGATTCACTGTTGCAGAGAACACATGGGAAGGGTGAAGCTAGAACCCAAAATCTAGACCAGTCTATCTAAACCAGCAGCATACCTGCTGCTGGTAGGCAGCCACGCCCTTTGCATCTCCCTCTTCCTATAGGGACCTCATAGCTTTATGTAAAAAACTGCTGAGAAGATCACATGCCCTTCTCGGTGACAACAGCCACATGGTGGGCCAGATGCAAGCTCAGAAGCATCCACTTCTTTTGACTGAGGAGGTGTTTTACGTGGGGCTGATGTACAAAATACCCACACGTTGTTCATCTTAAACTTCCAAGAGTGCTGATGTGAAGACAAAGCAACACGCTGGCTGTGAAACCATCCAGCTTAGCTCAGAGATGGGAGACCCCTCCTTGAGAACTTCATGGGAGGTGGGAACACAAAGGAGAAAACAAGGACAGAGCAGCACAGGCTGCAGGCAGCAGAGCACCAGGCTCTGAAAGCACCTCCTAAGGATGGAAAAAAGGGTGTTTGCCATTAGCACTGGAATTGGCTCCGGGGGAGGCAGCTGCCTGTAATTTGGACCACTTTGGTATATTTCTATTACTTCTCATAAAGGTTGATGCTGCAAGTCCAGCTGTTTGCTGTTGGCTCTTCTGTGTGCAGCATCTGGGATGGAAGTTCAAGATGAATAAACGTGTGATACTGTTGCTTTTGGAGGTTTTTAACACTTTGGGGAGGAAACATGGGCTCCCTACTTGACCCTCCATGCAATGCCACATCGCCTCCCAGGTACAGGCCCTCAGCGCCACCCCCAAATACCAAGGAGAAAGCTCCAAACTACTCAGAGAGGTGCTCAGCTAAACTTCAGTCACCCACAGTCCTCTGGACCATGCGTGCCCAGGTTCAAAGCCCTGGGCTCAGCCTGCCCCGGGCACGGGCACCAGCTGGGCAGCAGCACCGGCGCGGCACCTTCATGCTATTTGCCATGGGAAGCAGATGGGTCTGCAGCCCTGGAAAGCTCTTCTGTTGGATTTCAAATCACTCTCTGAAAGGCACAAACTCCTCCTAGGACTTTAAGGATCTTATTTCCCAGGAAAGTAATTTCTTCCCATTTTCCCCAAAGAAAGCACAGATAGGACTCAAAAAAAGCACCCCTCTGAATCCCTAAGAAAGTATCACCCTAAATACAGACGCACAAAGACCATTTGAAAACAACACACTGGAAACTAATTTAAGGGAACCATGATGCTCCAATACATAAAATCCCGTGTAACCTACTAACTCGTAACATTATACAGTTCAAGATTGATTTATTTTTTTTTAATTATGTCCAGTAACATCTGCACTATCTTCCTCTTTGCCCCATAATTAATCCAATCTTTTATTTCAAATCATAGGAAATACAGTACAGAGTAAAAAGAACTATTTTGAAATTAATATCCTGGCGGTTAGTTCTAAAAAAAAAAAAATGCCGGGATGTTTGAGCGCTAAGTAAACTTTTCTCCTTTGCTCTGAAAATGATCCCCCCTGACCAACCAATGTGATTTTGCACAAATTCAGCTCCAGTGGACACATACTTCCCAAAGAATAGACTTCAGATGATGTTTCTCCTGTTAGTCCCAGATTCCAATGCCAAAGACTCGTCTCCCTGCACAGCACATGAGTCAGACACTCTTGCTTTATTACAACCCTTCAAAACACATAAGGAAAATTGAGGTAGAGAACTTGTTGAAGGGGATGAGACAGGGACAGGGTTTGTGCATAAACAGAAGGTAAAAACAACAACTGCTGTTACAGACCGGGAAAACAACAATTGCTAGAACAAACACAAAACAAATACCATTTTTCCCCCTTGGAAGATCTGTTCCTCCCAAAAGAAAAAAACATTGGCAAGATTTTTCAGAAAAAGAGCAAAGGACAGAAGCAGAGAAGAGCCCTTTTCTGGAGTGTGGAGGAAAATACTTTTCTTTGCAGTAGGACACAGCTGGCTTTACTGCAGCCCAGCCCAGCTCTGCTGACTCTGTCCTCTGTGTCAGATAAGCTGCTGGCTCCTCTCTCCACACAAATGGGGAGATTTTTTAGACTGGGAAGCAGTGACCAGATGCCTGATGAACTGGGGGGACCTTGCAGATGTTTGGCCTTTTCCTGGTCCTCTGTGAACAGATGGACTTTCTTCCTTCACAGCTTTAGTTATTTATTCTGCCACTGCACTTTCCTCTTTCCCACACACAGCCATAGGACCCGGTGCTGTTCCCACTGCACTCGCGGGAGAGTATTCCCTCGGATGCAGGAGGGAAAGCTGTTACTGGAGTATTATTATTGGCATTGCTGAGAGTCACCCTGTGGCAGAGGGAAGCGTGCAAAGACTGTAAAATCTGTGTCCTGAGCGGCGTACGGTTTTAGACGACGTCTGAAAGAAATAGGTCTACGCTTGAGGGAGTAAAGGAGGAAAACAAGCTGAAAGCAACTTCACACTCCTTTAAGCAGTCTCTTTACAATGCACCTCAAGTACGTTCCCTCACCCCCAAAGCTCTGCAAGCCAGACAGATTTCACTTGCTGAGAACCGGGCAAGCTGTGGGAGGAGGCAGGAAAGCCCACGTGCAGGCAGAGTGTATCACTGCCACCCACTGCTGACCACCTCCAGTGCCAGCTAGCTACACAGGGAGCCATATGGAGAAGGGACTGTCCCCTGGTCTGCATGGATGCACTGATGGCCATGGGGGCAACAAGGCTCTGGGTTTACCAGAATTAACCACGGGCTGGTGGACGGGACATCCCACGCCGAGTGCTCACCATCTCCTGATTTAACACTGCTGTCCTTCCCTGAATAAGGGATAAGATAGGCAAAAGACTTATTAGTACTGATTACTGCTCAGCATCAAGACTGGCATTTTGGTTGACATTCACCTGGCATCAGCCTGAACACTTGGTGGTACTTAAGTTGTGAGAGTGACTGCACCAGGCTCTGTCAAAGGAACGACATCAAGGCACCTTCAGAAGGCAATTCATACTTCAAGGCAGGTGAAACCACCTTCTGACGGCAAGTCCCCCTGCAGAGGCAGCCTGGGGTAGGCACATTTGCAGGCAGGAGCCTCCTCCTGCCCCTGCTCGCACCAGGGCGCAGCCTGCCTTCAGCTCTCGCAATGAGAAATCTCTACCCATTACCATATGTTTAGAGGAGAAAATAAACGGTCCTCATTGCGCCAGCTACTCCTTTCTTCTTCTTACAGCTGTGAAGAACCATGAGTCAACCTATGAAGGGGCTGCGCAGTGCGACACACGCGTGAGCTGGGTTATTCCCGATCTGATGGCGCAAACGTGCCGTGAAACCGCAGCTCTGAGCTCTTCTCTTGGCACCCGGGCCAGGTCCCACGCCACAGCATCACCCGCTGCAACCATGAGAGATGGTACCATCAGCCTCGGTGATGCTCTCCCCCTGTATTTTACATACAAGTGATTACATGGAAATTAAATCAGTCCATCACGGCTACGATGGGAAACTTTAGCAGAGCCATAAGCAGAAGTGCTGCCTCCTAAACACCAGCCCAGCATCTGGCTCCAGTCAAATCTGTGCCATACAGAGGCATTTGCGAGGTTTTACCCCTCTCCTCCCCAAAATTTCCCCTCTTACACTTTCCAAGGAGATTTAGGCATTTCTTCATGATGCTTTTCAAATGTACAAATAAAAAATTGTTCAAAGCCTGAACAGACACCTACATCAGCATGAGCCTGTCAGGCTGAAAAGAAACTCATAAGGTATTTGACACTGGCTGCCTGATGCCTTCTGGGTACAAGTACAAGCTGAGAAAAAAACATCCTGTTTCATGCATCAAGCACCTTTCTCACTTACAATCTAACCTTTAAATTTTTATGTGCACTTCAGTTGTTTGCAGGATCAGGCTCATGTCTCAAGCCTTTGTTTGCAGGAAGATATATCTGCCAGTCAACAAATGAATTGCAGCACAGTAATTGCCTCCCCTCCCTTGACTGACACAGTTCAGACATGAAGATTTTCAGCTTTGAAACTTCTAGACACGAAGAAGATCTCACACGTTCAGTAAGAAGAGACAGTTTTGTGGAAAAAAAACCCCTCGGAAACACACAAAAAAAAAACAAACCGCCAGATTCTTCCCTGAAACAATAATGTAATGAAATCTATCAACCAACAAAACAGGGTTCACACTGGTCTTCCCAGATCTCTGGCTGACATCTGAAGCCTATATACCCAGATGTTTTTCATTTTTCTCCTTCCAAACAAAAATAACCCTTTCTCATTGTCATCTTGATAATTTCTGCATCTGAGGCTGGTTCAGAATCAGTTCGAATTACCAGAAAATTACTCCGAGACCAGACTAAGGATAGCCACGGAGCAAACCCCTACTGATGTGTTTTCATCCTGATCCAAACACACTCCATTTGCCAAAGCACTGAGTAGCTACAGGCATTTCCCACTGCCCGGTCAAGTATTTACTTTCTACTGCAGAAAGGCAAAGTTTGCAGTTTGAGTGTGATCTACATTGAAACAATGAAGATTTACAATTAAACCCTAATTCACTTAGCACTGGGCTAAAATCGTTCTGACTGAGGCTACCATGAACCTGCATTCCCCAATAACCACTGCAAGAAAGTGCAGAATATTGCAGTATTCCTAAGTGGCCTGGGAAACTTCATACTGTAGAAGTGGTGCCACAGGATTTCTACAGAAATCTTCAGCCAGATATGACCTGGTGACTCATAGGTGTGAACACGCATTTTACTAAGTTTCCCAAAATGAGCATTTTCCCCGTAACATCTGTATTTAACACACAGCAAGGACAAGGAAAGCACACAATTCAAATCATGTTTTGTGTTGGCCCATCCTTGGTCAAAACCTTGTCATGAGGGGTCACTGACACCACATCAGCACAGGGGAAACTGTCACATGATTACACACCAGCTCCACAACATACCTAAATATACCACGTTGGCCTGTTGATTCCTAAAATAAAGAGGCTCCACCAACCCAAAGCACTGTTTAAATTACCACTCTCTTACCAATCACTAATCCTACCATTTCAACCACTTTTGCTAATCAGCTACTGTATTAATAAGCAGGAGGGAGGAAAAAAAAAAACCCAAACCACACTGGCTAATTTCATCCTCAGCATTTAAAATAGGAATACTGAGTCTGTCAGGTAGTTGCACTGAAAATTTACTTCACCACCTGCTAGCTGAAATATTGCTTTTATGGATTTATATTGTATTAAAAGGTCACTGGCTGTTTAAGTCTTAAACAGTTTTAATCATTCTAAAAGTCTCTTAACAGTAAGAAAAGGAAGCTCAGAACAAACAGCAGCAGGGATTCTAATTAAAAGGGCCAATTCATCTAATTTTATTTGGGGTTAATTATTCAGGATTCACTCTCTGATGTGTAAGGAATAGCAATTAGTAATTTTAGTGATTTGAGGAACATTGGAGGTGTAATCAGTTAAAATGAGTGAGTGTTTACAACACAAGATGTTGAATTAGTTTCTCCCAGCTGGAGAACAGGAACATTAGTCCCCTACAGTTCAGGACTATGAATCGCAGTCCTGCTTAAAATATTCTCTTCAGATGGGAAAAAAAAAAACCAACAAACAACAAACCAACAACAGCAACAAAAAAAAAACCCGACAAGAAAAAAAACCAAACCAACCAAACAAAAAAACTCCAACAACAACGAAAAACCAAAACACATGCCAACAATCATCTGGTAATTTTGTTGACTACGTGGAAAGTCAACAGGCAACGCGTACAGTGGCAGCTTACACATCCTCACCTCCACCTTCATCTCACCACTCAACTACCCAAACCCCTGGGACTCGTTGGAAACAGTTCCCAGCAATTTTTCTATCTGTACAACTTCAACCAGACTACCACCCTCCCACCACACCACCTTTTACCACAGCTAGCTGAGATAATGAAAAGAAGCAGCCTGTGAAACTTTCAAATGTTAATTAACTTTGGTGGTTAAACATACAGAGGGAAAAATGACCATACAATTAACTTAAAACCTCTAGGTACAGCTCCTCCTGCAAACGCAAATCCAAAATAGCTCCACTGGAATCGCTCTGGATTTCTTCCAGCATTACTAGAGCCAGAATAAGGTATTAAAGCTTTCAGAAGTAGCAGATGAGACACTGATGGGGACAAGAGAAGCTGTGTGGGAGAGCGTCAATGGGGAGATCCAACACCGTCTGCTTTGCCATTGGAACCTGAGCTGAGGCAGCAGCTTAAAGGCCTTTTATTTTTCCACCTTTCAAGATGTAACTGCATTTTACCACCATTTAGGCATAGGCAGGTGCTTCAATGAGACTGGAGCTGATCCCTTGCATCGCCTACAAGTTTGTGACCGCTAAAAAGAGTGGCATTGGCACACCATGCCAGGCTCACCTCAAGTGATGCTGTTTTTGTGAGACAACTTGATTTAGCATAAACAGATGCTATCTTTAGTGACCTGTACACAGATCTTTCACTCCAGCTTTGGTCACCAGTGGGGAAAATCCAACCCACTTCTGGTTCACATCAAAACTCACTGACCTCTGCCTCAGAACACCCCAAAGGCAGTAATTAGCACGAGGGTAGGAAACAAGGGCTCAGTTCCCCAAATTATACACAGCCTCAGCCGCTTCGTCACAGTGGATGCCCCTCGTTGTGAAAGCAACGCTTTTTTTTTTTTTTTATGAGACTGCGATTTTATTCAGCTTGTGTCTGTAGGCACTTAGCCGTGCCATCCTTCCCAGCAAAACGCAACCGATGCTCCTGCAGCCCCAGTGGATGCAGGGTGGGAGGTGGAGGGCAGGTATAACCACATACTGGGTTGTTTCCCCCCACGCACATCAGCTGAACATCCTACACATCATAGGCTTACGATGCACACCGCAAAGAACAAACGCATCGATACAATGCTGCGTTTTGATTCTTCAACTTATTTTTCCATACGACTGTGTGGCAAAGCATTCCAGCTACTGCTCCATGCCAACCTCTCTGCAGTAGAGATGACTTATTTTGCTCACCTCAACAACCTATTTTGTAAACACGATGTGAATGAGCCAGTTCTGCTCCCGCTCAGATCACATTACATGTAATGGTTATCCCCACAACGCTGATATCTGCTTAGAGGAGAGGTCTGCTAGCATCAGAACTCAGCTCTATGGAAAATAAATCAGTCTTTTACTAAAGCCTGGTGAAGGGCGACAGTTGAGTCAATGCAAGAAACAGCCCACGGCACTGTAAAACTTCAATTAAAATCTGGGCTAAAATAGACAGAGGAAGAAGAGCCGTAAGATGAACAGAAAAGCTCTTAAGTCCTATTTCTTGACATAGACTTCTTTTAGGACTTTGGGGATGTTGTTGCACAGCCCCACTGTGCCTCAGTCCACCAGCACACAAAGCCTTCCTTTGCCTTCTCTCTATTGTTTGTTTGAAGACATACTGAAAGAGTCCATCTTACTTGGTCTGTGCACCAATTAGCATGATGAGATCCCGCTTTCAGATGCAGCTGCCCTGGTCTAATAATGGGGACAAAAGTAGTTCCGAATGACTTTTTAAAAAATGACAGAAAACAGCCTGCTGAGATGGAAAGATTTCAACACAAACAACTGGAAATATGCTGGAAATCAGGACATCTAAGTCAGAGGAGCAAACAAAATCCTCGGAGGGGAAACACAGGCTGTATTCCCACACACCATCCCTCTCCTCTGCAGAGTGAAAGGTCCATAAGACAAGTCAATGAGGGAAATGTTGCCTCGCGCAGAACAAAACCAAAATGAGCTATCTATTTGTTTATTAGGTTATGGTTTTCAACTCATTTGTTCATTGCCAAGAGCTCCTGACAAGAGTTGACGTATGCATTAATTTACTAAAGAAGGCTGTTGTGAAGGAGATGAAAAAAATCAGCTAGGCCGCTGGACTAAGACCTCGCTCTCCCTGGTTGTTGTTGTGTGGCACAATCAAAACCAATCTGGATTTTCCGTCAGCTTTCTCCCCTGAGGAGGCAGCCAGGGAAGATGGGGACCATGTCCTTTAGATACCTCATTTCTTTTCTCCAACCAAACCCTCTCCGTGCCTTAGTGATGACATACAAAACCTGCACAGATCATAAAAAAAACATCTCCCAGAGCTCTTCACTGCCAAAAGACCTCCTTACATTTTGGAAGCTGCAGCCAACAGTTTTTAAGCAATCTCGGACTTATCTTTAACCATAAGTGGTTTTGTGTTGTTTTCCCACTTTGGGAGTGAATTGCTCAGAAGAAACCTGATGTGCTGCAGCCTTGAACTGAGCCTCAGAACCAGCAGTGGCCTGTGGTGCAGAACATCTGGAAGCACTGGATCCATTCTGCTTGCCCAGCACTCAAAGGAGAGGGACAACAAAAAACCACTGCTGTAACTAAACCATTTCCCTGGGTGATGGGGTCAACGTTCCTGAAAGGTGTCCTTTCACAAAGTCTTCTGCTGCTGGCTTGAGGGACTGGAGCAAGAACATGAAGTGGGAAATCTATGTACAGCTCTCAGGTGAACTGAGCAAACAAACTCCCATATACTGATTTTCCAACTAGCTCATTTAGTTCCTCCCATTCTCTTCCCCCCTCCTCCCTAGGTAAACCTTATAAACATCCAAACTTGGAAAGATTAAAGCAAAGCATATATCTTTATCAGACGTGTCTTAGTTCACCATTTTCACCCATGCAAACAGCCCTTCCTTCTATTGCAAATTAGTCAGTGCTACTGGGGAGCAGAACAGGTAGCTATATTTTCTTCATGCTACAAAATCACCTTTCTGTTCACCAGTATAACAGTTGAATAAATAATTAGATCCTTAATCTCTAAACATAACTTTAGATAAAATGTTGGATAAACAGAATTTACCTCTATCTTCTTCTTTCAAAGTAAATAACTAATGCTCCATATCTCCATATATATTTCTATATAAATATATATTGATATTAAGAGCTGATGGATTTTGTGGAGGAAGTTTAGTTCCTTCCACTGGTACCTATTAGAAATGTCACACATGATTTGGCTAGACCACAGAAGAGAAAGGGGATTATAATCAAAAGGAAAGGAGAAAAAAAAAAAAAGGAAGAGAAGAGAAGAGAAGAGAAGAGAAGAGAAGAGAAGAGAAGAGAAGAGAAGAGAAGAGAAGAGAAGAG
>WTSP01018742.1:0-42186 GCA_025331215.1 Actenoides lindsayi | reverse complement strand
AGAGTGGAAGGAGAAGCGGGATGACGACGTCCGTGGGTGTGGGTGCAAGGGGGAGAGGTGGGGGGGGGGGGGGGGGGGGGGGGGGGGAGGGGGAAATAGAGTTCTCATTTATAGTCTGTGCTCTTACTCAGGTGAAAGACAAATTGGGTATGCCATGAGATTTTCTAGCATTATTGACACATACTTACTCTTCCCTCCCAGATTAACTGGCTTTAATGTTCCCAGGTCTCAGTGACAGCTGCAGTCTCATTACAGGGACTGCTCTTCTTGTATATCATTGCTGTCCCTTAAGTATATAATTTATTGCTTAGAAAGGATTTCTGGATATTTTCCCAGATGTAAAATCACAGAGGCTTATATTTAGTGTTCCAGATGATGAAAACTCTACCTGCGTACATTCTCTCTCTCTCTCATGCACACACTTGGCTTTGAACTCTGACATTTATCTTATATCATAAATTCCTTCAATTAACTAACACAGTGCATTAGTATAATTGTTAGTTCTGGCCTGAATTCTCTTTTGGAATAGCTACGCAAAATTGTGGCAATGCTGTTGTAGCTCATATCATATAGATCTTCTGCTAATAGACATTTAAGGAGTATTAGTGAAGGTCTTGCTATGATAATGTTCTTGCTTCAAGGTTATTTATATAAAAAGGTGCCTAGTCTTTGTAAAGAAAAACTGTGCATGCCTCTATGCTTCCTGGACTATAACAAGACACATTACCTTTCCTTCTGAAGTTACCATCCCGGCTTCTCTATATAAATTTTCAGCCCATTAGGACAATTCAGGCCTTAAAACAAAGGAAAAGATTCATTCAAAGGTGCCCTTGAAAGTACAGGGCCATAAAATGAGAACAGAAAAACCAGCATGATCAGAACTAGTCCAGTTCTGGACTCCTTTGCTTATGTCAAACTTTTTAATCCTTTAGACACTGAACTGCAAGATGGACCATTATGAATTAAAGTTTGGGAAATTCATGGCACCACCCAGAAACAAGCAGTTCAAAGGAGACTGAAACTCCTATCACATTCTTAACTATCTTGTTCAACTTTGGGGAGAGAATTATTTTCCATGTGAAATATGAGGGGACACAGGAGGATCTGGGAATGCTACCAAGCACCATTAGATCATCACAACACAGGACTTTCATCAGAAACATTGCCTGTCAGTTGGCCCTAAATGGTTTGCTTTGTGCTATGCTATGAAAGCCTAAGAGCTCTGCAGGACTGCGTGTTTTCATCCTATTGATTCCTGCTGCAGCAAACAGAACAGGGAAACACCCTTAATTAAATAAGTATCCACCCTCAAGTCCATCAATTATTTCTGAATCACTCCTGTCTGAACACAAAAATGATGAGTTGTCAGATGTTTTCAATGGTCTTTTCTAGACAATCCAGCACTGTTTTGTATGGAAAAGGCAAGGGACTTGCTTGGTTAAAGTGACTTGTTCAAGTTGTGGAGTATTCACACCCAGAGGAATAATTAACATACTCTCAAGTAAGCAGGAGGGGCTGGGGAGGCTTTCCATTGCTATGGGATAATAACCTCAGTCACACTTTACCATACCATACCATTTCCACGCATTTACCCGTAGCAAATCGTTTGTTTCTGGGGTGATTCATAACCACGGCTGCTTCCCGTCTTCCGGGGGGCTATCTGCAGCATGAGGCTTTGCACAGTCTCAGCAAGACCCATTCCTGAAGAGGGCTGTCACCAGCATCCAGACTAGGCTTCTATTCTAGTGGGAGCGAGTGTTAAGGGTGGCAGGCTGAACAATGGATGCTTCTCCAAAAGCAGATTAGCCTGGCCCTGCGGAACATCATGTATCTTTTAAGGGATGCTGACAAGAAAAAAAGGGCGGGTCAAATCCTCAGGGAGAGCAAATTAGCCTGTCTGCGTCGGCTGCACTGTGGTTGGTGGAGCAGTGCCAGCTGATAGGAGCTGAGGATCTGACCCCTTCTATCTGGAAAAACAGCATAGATCTGGGGTTTGAACAATGCTAGAAAAGGGATTATTAGAATCTGAAGGAGCATAAGCTTTTTGCTCACTTTTCACTACTTGTGCTCTTTCCCATAATCTCTGCTGGAGCTCGGCAGGCCTGGCCACTGTGAATGCATTTTTGGTTTTCATGGGATCGCAAAATGACCGCTCTCATAAGGCATTCTCACTAAGACTAGAAAAGGCTGCAAAAGGTTCTCAAAACCACCAGATTTCTATTAGACGGAAGGCTGTATCCCATCCCTTCTCTATTCAGGTGAAGGGGACCTGAACAGAAGTGGCAGAATTTTCCACCCTGTGCCAACCCAGCCCACTGGCACCCCTGAAGAATGTGATGCTTCTGCAGCTCTGCTGTGGGGGTAGCACAAAGAGGAGGGGACAGACCCTCCCACCCCCTGCAAGCTACAAACGCAATGTTCTCTGTGGGAACATCAAGTACGTTTTGAGGACTGACAGAAATGTCATAGCACATTGGAAGTGCTTTCATCCCCTCACCAGAAATAAAACACGTGTCAGGTCACAGAGGGCTGTTTTCCCTCTTACCAACAGTGCAGGCTGTTGTCTGGCTGTGCAGGACCTCCCAGCCCCTCCAAAAGCATTTTTGATGCCAAAGAAACAGCGTTTTATTTTATGAAAATGCTTCCCCCTCTCTCTCTCTCTCAGAGGTGGGTTTTTTTGGTCACTCAAACCTAAAACAGCTAGCTGGAGCCTGTTGCTTCAGATAGGCTTCATTTTCTGGCGTTTTATTATCACTCAGACCAGGATTTTTCTAGGTTTCATGGATTGTGGCTAAACTTTTTGAACAGTTTGTCCTTCAGAAGTTCCCAGATGTCTCAGCTGACACTTCCCTGGCATGTATTTCAGGGAAAGAAAGATGTAAAAAAACCCTGTCACTTATCTGACTGGATGTTTTCTTGCCACAGTGCTATAATAGTGTTGATAAATACTGAGGAAAACTGGCATCAGATCCACTTTTCTCCCTGACTGCCAGGACACGTCCAGTTTCAGTTTGCTGAGTGATCTGCAAACTTTGTTGGCAAGTGGCCTGTATGGTTTTGGCCACAGTTTTGGCCTGCTCTTTTTCACACTCATTTTACTTCCAGAATTTAGAGGATTTCCCAGAAGTTATCTTTGCTTCTCTAAAGCTGGGCAGCCAGCATACTGACAGTCATGCTTAATGGTAGGTTCCCAATTAATGCTTCTTATTCAGTGATCCAGTTGCCAAAGGCCATTTGTTTTATTAATTCTGTGGAAAATCTGTGCTGATCATTTGCCCGGATCTATTCAGTACTTAAACTGTAAAATCAATTTTAATAGGCCTTAAGTGACATTTATATAACCCATCGTACGTACCCAGGTGTGGTTGGTTCCCAAATGAGGTAAATGAGGCCCATTAGTTTGTGGTTAATATTTTGCTTGATAAAGTAGACATTGTGCATTTATGAATCAGAAAGTAAAGTGTCACAAGTCTTTACAGATTAAGTTGAGCACTGAAACAGGTCCATGCTTTTGGCAAATCAGCTGGAGGCATCTGCATCATGCTGATGCAGGCTTGTGTTAGCCTCCTGCCTTCAGATGCATTTGAATTTAGAGGTATTTGAGTTTTTCCACGAGAGTATTTCTGCCTTACGTCTTCCCAGGACAAGCAAAGTGGCTTCTCTGGGTTGCCCCATGCAGAGATGGTCCAGAGTTAGCCCAGGGAATCGAGTACCTGATGCCTCTAAGCTCACTAAAGATCCTACAGGGTTGCTTACAGAGGTAGAGGCATGTCCCGCTGCATCTGGCCAAACATTTTTCTCTTCACTCTCATTAAGTACCCAAATACTTAAGGGCCTTTAGCTTCTGGGATTAGTGACCACCCTCTTCTCCACTCGCAGCAGTGCCCAGCATGACCGAGTCTGGGAAATCTTACATGCTGCTACTTGGACACTTCCCTAGATGCATTGGTCTTTCCAGAAAGAGGGCTGCATTTCCATGCTGCCTGGCTGAGAAGATGAAACTGCCCTTTAAGATAATTCAGGTGGCAAGAAGTGGTGGCAAATTAAGTCTGCAGATATTACACAGCACAGCTGAGAGGGCTTTCTATATGTTTCCTCCTCACACATGATCAACAGCAACACTTCTATTTTGTAACCGATAATCTGGTTGCTGTAAGAAGGCAGGCTGATGCATGTAGGATTTCTTTTATTAGTGGCTTTCGAAGCAATCAGTCACAGTTTTCTAAAGACTGCTTCAAATGAGTGTCAGCCCCACTACTAATAATTTGATTTCAAGGTGAGCTCATGGGCATGGCAAATCCCCAGCACAATAATTACTTCATGTGTTTAAGAGCAGAGAGAGATGCTGGAAAATTTGATAGAGTACTAATTATGTCAGAAAGGTTTTTAATGATTACTTTCTATACAAAGATGGAGGAACAAAATAAGGCATATATTCTGCATATATCCTGAGTGCTGGTATAAATTTTCCTTGCATGAGGGGCCTCATGGGTGGTCTAATAGGAAATATCTCAACCCTCACAGGAGCTCTGGCTTAATTAGGGTCAATAAGCAACTGCACCTCAGTTGTAATGCTTCCTAAATTCTGTATATTTCTATTTCAGAGCCTCTCAACACTAACAGAGCACCAATTTCTATTTTTTTTAAAACACTTCCTATGCTGACTATCAGCCCTCTAACTGAAAACCTTCCTTTCTTTTCTTTTTTTTTTTTAATGTCCTCTCTGCTCTTTCTGTGATACACAGGTTCCTGATTCCCCTTGTATAGGACACCCTCATTCATGCTGGTAAATAAAGTAGGAGTGTAGAAGTGTTTCCAAGATCAAGGGCAGAATGATCTTCCTGCTCCAGATGGACATTATTTGTTAAAGAGTGATTTAAAATAAACCAACACTTATCACCCAATAACATATAACCCAGAACTTTTCTGTGGGTTTTTTTCACATTTTATTAACTGCCAGATTTTACGTATTTTCAACTATTGAGTTCCTAAGTGTACTGGGACTGAACCAATAAATCCAAAATCAGACTATTGTAATTTAAATGGACCAATGGACATCATCACATAATATCAGGAAATGAGCCAGTCCTTCCATTTTAATTTTGCATTGAAATAAATGTATTCCAATAATATTATTAAAGGTAAATTGCAGAGGTTCTGGGATATAATGTATTTATTAAGATACACCATGTACATTTATATGAAAATATCCTCCAGAATCTGTGAAGTTTACCACATTCTTATATCATAAGCAGAAATTATTCATAAATAATAATTTCACTTACAGGTTTGACACTTCATAAAGTATAATTTCCAGTAAGATGAGCATTTTTGAGAGGAACTTCTTTTTGAAAAGAAGTGTAAATAGTCACGTCGATATTACAAAACTGAGCCTTTCATTATAGCAGAATCATCTGGAATCCAAATGCAGTGGCCCTAAATTTGCTCTGTGCTTCAAAAGGATAAGGAATATATCCCTTGCACAGCAAATAATTTGAAGCCCAACTTCTAAGCCCCACTTTAAAGTTAATAGAGCTCTTTTCCTCCTGGAGAATATTTGGTGACAAGTGACAATCTAACTACTTCACTCCATTCCCAAACAAACCTCCTAATTTTGATGTGCTGGTTGTTGTCTTGTTCATGACATTTGATAAACACTAAGACCAGAGAGGTCCATGCTTGGTTTTCTGTAACTGTCTTAGTTAGTATGAGGTGCCTGAATGAATGACCTTGTCTGCACATGGGCTCAGCTCATTCTGCGGATGCCAAAGAAAACTGCAGTAGCTCCATTTATTTCAAGGGGAAATGGAAATACAGAGCATCTTCTGAAAAATCTGGCTGTTCATATCCAATGCATATGTGTAGGTTTGGAGATTTTGGCGAGAGTGCTTTACTTTATTTACCCAAACTTGATCTCATGCAACCAGTGAGGCTGTGCCATAAAGGAGGAGTGTAATTGCACAAGCTGGCATACATCTGTGCAAGCACAACCATGGGAGGAAACACCTGAATACCACCACTCTCAGTGAGACATTTTAATGCCATCTGTGGTGGTTTTTTTAGGCAGACTGTGATTTTTAAGAGAGTTCCTTCTTCCCAGACAACAGTGTTTGAAGCACTGCCTGTAACAGCACTTGCTTGTCTACTGCTGTAAAGCAGATTATTGATCAATCCTCTAGCATGTCCTTTGGTTCCTTGACCAATTTCACATGTATGGACATTTCTGTCCCATAGTCTTTTAGCAAGCTTGGGTAATATCCACAGCAATTCCAGCATCCCCTCCAAAAGTGAAGAGAGTACTGCATGTCATGGTGATGTGAAGCGTGTTCAGTGCAAAACGGAGAGGTCTGGCACAGCAGGAAGAGCAGTGAGGAGCTCATTTACGCACTGGGAAAGGAAAGCCACCCACGGATAAGAGGTGGCCTCCTCAAGGTCAGTAGATTTGGGGCTATTCAGGTAGCTTACTCGAGTAAAATAGGTTGCTCATCCTTTCTTTAAGACAGTGTAGTGTTCTTCAGTGCTTAAGCACTACATCTGTTGTCTCCTTTTTTCCTCACCTTTAATTATCCTCTCTATAAACCACAGTGTTGAGCACTACTTATCCTCAGTATCCTTTTTTTACAGTAAAGCTAATGACCATTTTAATACTGTAGCTACATACTTGCCTAAAAAAATAACAAAGCAAAGCCTCCAACAGAATCCTAGATGAAACCAACATATTCAGCACACTAGTTTGCATTATTAGCGTATTTTTTTTTAAATGAAAAAAATCAAATTCCCACAAAAATAAGATATGGGGTGTCATCTCTTAGTGACTGTTTTTCCTGATTTAGGAACTAGATTATGTAGAACAGATGGGGCCAAACTTTGCTCTCATTTGCATCAGCCTAACTCAATTTATGTCAATGACAGCGGTTCCTAGCACAGAGACATCTCTTTCTAGAGCTCCTGGAACATCACAGCTCAATAGCAAAAAAATGGCAAATAAATGCTTTCAAGCCTCTTTGGTTAAACAACCAGGAAAATGGAACAATTTAGGCAGTGTATGGTGGTGTCACTTTCACAAAACATGTTATCACCAGCACACTATGAAGATGGGATAATGTCAAAAAATAAGGAAATACAGTAAACAAGTCAGAGGGTGATGGCAGTGCACAGAAGAGCACCAGGAAAAAAGAAAGAAGCCATAGAGACTCACCAAACAGAGGCAGAAAGATCACAGAGCTCATGCAGACAAGGAATACTTGTTCATCTGGAATATATAATCTAGTCTTAAACAGCAAGCAGTTTCTTATGCTTCTTTAATATGAACACAAATTTGCTACCAACCTAAGTGTAGGTATGTATGTATATAAGTATATATGTGAAATTAGCAGCACATTTTAAAAATATAACTGGGGTTTTAATGTAAATATTACTTGAGGATTAAATGTCATGAAACAAATCCATTTATTATAGCAATGTTTATGTGGCTGATCTTCTGAACACATGACCTGCACACAGCTGAATATACGTGTTTTCTTGATGTTCATGTTTGCTGTAGTTTCAGGCTTGTCTGTATCTAAGGACAGAGTACTTGGGAAAAGTGATGGCATGGGGGCAGAGGAGGAATTTAAAACATAGGGTTTTAAGAGTCTTCGCACAGAGAAGCCAGAGAAATCTGCTTGGATTGAGGATATGTACAGTTCTGGCCTGAAAAAAACCACACGTTACCAAACTCACACATTGCAAAGCTGCAGCGCAGCCCAGCTCTGCCTGATGTAACTCCCAGCATGTGTAACACGGAGCCATACTGCCCAGCAGGGATATATCTGGGTACACATGGTAGGTGGCTTCCTGGGGTGATACACAAAACCATTAAAAAAAGCAGCCAGTTGCAGTGAAAATATAGGAAAAATCCCATAATCTCCCTGGGAATAGACTTTAACCTCATGCTATGGAAAACTCTCACATTTTGCAGTATGGCCAACACCTTCTCCCCCCTCCACTGATGTGCACTGCCCTGGGCCCCTCATACTGGGAACACCAGCATGGAGGTTCACAGGACTGTGTCAGGGCAGTGCTGGTGGGAACTGCATGTCCCTGCAGGATGATGGCTAAAAGTAACCATCACGCATATGAGAAACCTTCTCAGTTTCTGCTGAGTAAAACTATTTGGAGAAACTTCGTTTATGTGGAGAATACACTTATGCACTCCAGCCCAGGGAATATTCAGTGTGTGCTGGATTGCACACACAATTTGCCAGCCATAGGCAGGCATCTTTATTCCATCCTGCCAGAGCTGTCAGCATCTGCCTCAACTCCAGACAGAAAACCCTTGGTTCCTGCTCTCACACGTCTAGTAAAAAAGGTAGTTCCCCTCAAGGACCTGCCTCACTGGTGCTGCACTGCTGCTGGCATGTTCTCTCCACCCAACTGGAGCTAACATTCAGATGACCTGGTCAGTGGTTGCAGGAAGGGCTTCAGCAGAAACAAGCTTCCCTCATTACTCTCAGTTCCCCTTTGTCAGCCACAGAGGTTTTGAGTTATTCCTGTCTATTGCAGCAAAGTGCAGATTATTAGCTGATGCGTCAGCCTGCAATTTGTTTCACGATGTGAGTCCGTATGCCTGAGAGGTTCTGTTCTCCTTTCTTTCAAAGTCAGTCCATCTTTTAATTCAATTACAACCTTTTTTAGCTGGTTTCCTCACAGATCCCCAGCAAACCATCCTCTTTGCTTTGCAGATAAGGTTACCAGCACCCTGGATTGTCAAACTCGGCTTTTATGCAAGCTACAAAGACAACTGGACCGTATTTTTTCAGTGAACACATGCTGACCTTCTGAGATGCTAAGCTCTTGTTCTGCTCCAGAATGCCTCCTTTGCTTCAGAGGAAAGAAATACTCCTCAGCATGTGCTCAGCACCTCATAGGACCTCACAATTAAGTCATTTCCTAAAGGCCATGGAGTGAATCAGAAACAGTGCCAAGAATTTAATATGGCTTCCTGAATCCATCCCCTGCTAACCATGAGCACAAAAACATGCTCTGTTTACACAGAAATTAAATGACACTGAAGCTATACTATTGCATGATTACATCCCATTTGTAATTACTTTTTCTCTCAGTTCTCTTTTCCACACCCTTATCTGGAGTATTCATTTCCCTGTTGAATCTGCATGTTTTCTAGAAGTCTCAAAGGGAGAATTACAGCCTCTGGCCAGATCTGGGCCCCCAAGGGCTCTCTGTGCCAGCACCCCCCTCTCCTGCGAAGGAGATGTCACCTTCTACACTTTCTTCTGTCTTTCTCCCAGACTCTGCACTTGATTTGTCTGCAGTCCTACTCCAGAAGAAAGGAGGCTGAAAAGTAAAGAGGACACTCTTCTCATCTTGCTTTGCAATAAAGGTCTCCTAAAGACAGGGTCCACAACCAAGACTGGGGACTACTCTCAGGCAAAGTCTTCTCTGTCAAAACAAGGGAAAAGAAACTTCTCTCAACACAGCATTTTCCCTTTGCAGGATATACTCCCTGAACAAGGGTTAAGATTCAGGGTTCGGGAGAGATTCAATGTCCTGCAGTCCAGAAATTGGACTGGGGTGACCTCAGTTATAATGGTCTAGACCCAAGCAACATAAGGAAATACTGCTGAGCTGCTGTTTATGTCATTTCCACCCCCATCTCTCTAGCATATGGCCTTTCTCTCTCCTATCTGTAATCAGAAGAGTTACTGTCTATATCAGGCTCTCAGAGGGGCTTTTCCTACCACTGTATGATTTGACTTTTACCATATATGGATGCGCATCCAGTACTGTAAGATCTCTACTTCTGAAACCACGCTATCTTGTATGCTCCCACCCAACTTAAAATGAATCCACATCCCATCTGCTGGCTTTTGCTCTGCATGCTGCTGTTCTGTGCTGGGTCCCTTTGATGCCCATGGCTCTGCTGTCAACACCTTGGGGTTGCCACCTCTTTCAAGGCAGCACAATCCATGGCAGTACTGGTCCCCAAACACATAGTATTGTCTGGGAGTGGAAGTCTGCACAGCCCTCACATTTTATATACTGTCTGTTGGAGATTCCCACCACTTTCTGCTACAGGTTTGCTATGAGGTGTGAGGTCTCTGAGAACTGCTCACTCTCTGTGAGCTTCTCTGCAACAGGGGACTTTCCTCTCAGTCTATGTTTTAATTATCTTGTCAAGAGTTCAGCCTTTACTGGTTTTGCTCTACTCTAGACTCAGACTAGCCTCCTACCAAGAGTTCACTGTTTTCCCAAAATTACAACGTTGGCTCATTGAGCCAATCACATGCTTCCCTGCACTTTTGCTATCCTTTCATCTTGCCACTTAAAAACATATTGCTCAAATTTTGTGGGTTGCTGGTACCACTGAAACACCTATAATAATTTCACATCTAGCTGCATTCTCTTAAATTAAATGGAAGCTTTCACAATCATCAAATGCTTTAGAAAAAAAAAAAGCAATGGTCAGAAATTAGACTATCTTGGCTTAACTGTCTTTATTTTGGCACCCATTGCTTTCAGTTACAGACTGAGTCACTGTTTAAACTCTCTTTGGTAGATCTTCATAGTTTCAGAGAGTTTCAGCCCTGGAAGGCAGAAAGCTTTCACATTTCCTTTCAGGGAATAGCCTCACCTTCTTTCAATCCTGGTTCCCTGCATTGCTCAGCAATTACTCCCAACCCAGAAGTCTAGGCTCTCAGACTGCTTCCTTCCCAGTCCCAGTTATGATCAGATACAGCCTTGAGCCTGACCCAACAGCATGGGCATCAGCTCTGACTGTTATGTGGACCTCTCAGGAGTGCAGTCCCCTCACAATGACAAGCCTGCAAAGCATAGTGAAAATCCCTGAAAAGCAGAGATCAACATTATTATTGGACTCAAGGGAGGAACACAGGACCTTTCTCACAGATTAAGTACAAACCAGTGAATAGAAATTACTAGGTTCTGTACAAATAGTGACTTTTCTGCTCTACCTGTGGAGGCCAAAAAAGCATTTCCAAGGATGATATGCCAATATTCACAATATCATCTCTATTTCAAAGAAATCTTTCTAGATCTCAATAAATGCATTAATAAGACACGATTCAAAACCAAATGACAGCTCCAAATCCATAAGTAGCTCTCCCCTCCTCCCACAAGAAAATAAAAAATAGTACACACTGTACATCAATCTGTTTCTTGGAAAACTGGCATATTGCAACACCCAGAGTTGGCTCAGATGCTTCCATAGCAGCCAGACTCTTGCAAGCTCGAGCCCTGATTGCTGAGGATGGCATCAGGCTTTTCTCCATGGCAATGCAGACCACTTCTGCTCAGCCATCTGTCTTATCCATCACCTTTTAAATTTCACTGCTGTCCTTGTCCATGCAATTCTGACATTTCATATGCAAGCGTGCTGCATACAAATCCCCAGTGCAGGGTTTCTCTGTAAAATTCCAGGTGCTGTTCAGAGATTTTATTTAAATGAAGGAATACATGTGTTATCACAGTGAAGATTATAAGAAGTTGCTTTTTTTTTTTAGCACAGTGACTAAGCCAATGCAATTTTATTTAAAGTTATTTAAGAATAAATCACAGGCTTACTGAAATGTATTCTGGTTTCATAATACGCACCACTCAAATTGTTAATTCTGCTGATAGATGCTACATGATGATAATAATTACATTCCATTTCTATGGTAGTTTCATGTCATGAGTATGTTCTACAAGCTGAACATGGAAATAAATTGAAATGCCACTATTTCTAGTGGGTTTACAGCTACTGTCAGTGCTAGGTAGATAATAAGGAACGATAATCTATCTAAATGAAATACTTTGGGCAGGCTTGTTTGGAACGCATGCAGCTACAGTACAGCAATTTCCACATGAAAATTTAGGGATTTACTTAAAGCTTCTGTTCTTGAAATCATGGGATCACAAAATTTTTACTGGAAATGTCTCTCTCTATCTACAATGCAGAAAAGGTTGAACATAGGGAAGTCAGAAGCATGAAAACAAATGAAAGCAACCCCTGCTATACTGACTTTATGGCAACATTATGATTTGAGAAGGAAGGGAAGGCTGCCCCCTCCATTTTCAATATGTGCAGTCAGCAGGCATGATTTTTGACATTATGTTGACTGCAACTTGTCACAAAGACAAGATGCAGCCTATGTTAATTAATAGAGGCCTGGAAACCTCTACTCATATGGCTGCCAGTGATCTGTATGTTCAAAGAACAAATCTGAGTCTGATCTCTGCTCTGAGTAATGAATTATGGAATACCTGAAACCTGGGAGTATAAAATACATTACTCCATTTCTTACAGCCTGTGGCCATACTGCTATTAATTCTTTGTTTTACTGATTGTTGACATTCAACTGCTGGTCTACTAAATGTGTCAGAAAGGCCTTCTGGGCCCTCAAGAAGCAAAATATTCTCTCAATCTACCATAGTCAGGGTTCATGGATGCCAGGATATATGGGAAAATCCATCCAAGTTTATCAAAGATGTGCAGTGGAAGAGGATTTGTTTAACCACATTAACTTCCCATGAGGATGCTCCTATCTGAAGTAGTTCAATTTGACCAAGTTCACTTTGTTTCTGAAGGAGTTAAATAAAGTCATGGTGTAGACACTTTAGTTGAGAATGGGAGCCTAATGCAGGGATCAGAGCAGGCTCAAATCTTCTTTCTCTCTATGAAGAATGGCCCTCAGTATGACAATCCACACAGAAATCTGTGTTCTTCCACAGCTCCTCCTGCAATCTCAGGGCCACTCTTTTCCCTCCATCCTGGAAAAAACAGTAAATGGACTAGGTAGCCACAAAAGGCACAGCACTTGAGCACAGAAAATTAACATCTTGCCTGCCTGCACCTCACCAGCTGACTCAGCAGCTGGAGAAGGAGACCTCTCAGTTCACTGTATTTATTTGCTCAAGGCAAGAATGCATTGTTATTCATGCAGAACTGCAGGAACATCAGACTGCCCTGGCCTTTTGCAACCCTCGCCATCCTGGACATTTATTGATGGGCAGAGTCCAAATGCCATCACATCATTTACATCCCTCCTGAAGGGGCTTAATCCAGAGGATGTAACAACTTTTTATATGTGACCTCCGCCCACCCCCCAAGTTTATTGGTGTTACTCATGATAAAACAGGACAAAGTGAGCAGAGGAGTGGAGGTAGCCAGAAATTGCAGAAATACTGGCCCATTATGTTTAACTTGCAAATGCTAGTCAGGCTTTAGAAAAATGCCGTTATGGCTGATGCAGCAAAAAAAGAGAAAGAGATGAAGATGGCAAAGCAAAGTCTGTTTTCTCTCCAAGATGTGCAATTTGTTTACTCATATCAGGACCAAAGAGCAAAGTGGGTAGAGATTTTGTTTGTTTCTTTCTTTCTTTGCACATAAAGAATGACTTGGCAACAGGGTTTGATACGAAGAAAGAAATGCAAGTCAATAAAATCTAGATTATAATTCTGTATAAGCAATGGTTGCTTAAACTGGCAGGCTTAAAAATTCTGAGGGTGTCACTTTATCATTTATAATTATCTAATGCTGCCATGACTTTTCCTTTACTCTGCTTGCTATTTGAATTAAACTGCAATCTGAAATTTCAAAGCTAAGCCATTTGAAAAGGAATTATAGGAGGAGAGGAAAAAATCGCATCTGAATTTGTTTTATTTGCAGTCCAATCCAAACCCACAGAGGCCCTGCTCTGAGATTTCCATTTAAAAGGAACTGATATCCTGAAAAAGCAAGACGTGTTAATGTGTTAGTATTTTTAAATCTGAATTTGAACCACAGCCTTCATTCGACCTTGACTCTAAACCTTTAAATGCCTCTTTGCCTCAGCCTATCTCCACACACTGCACATTTAGCCAGTATCTCTCCTGCCACAATTCTGGTTTTGTGTCCCTTTTATTTTTCTTTTCCAGCAAATTATCTTTTTTCTTCCCTATCTATAAAAAAGGTCAAAAAGGAGAATTACTGTGTGTAGGAAATCGGCATTATGTCCTTTTGCATTTGCTGCCAGCTTCCAAGCACAACAAACACATCCAGTTGCAGCTAGGCTCCCTTCCCTTCCCACTCCCCTCCTAGACCTGGTCAAAAAGAAGAAGAAAAGCAGCTAAAGAGAAATTTTCCTGGAAATTAGAATGGGAGTGTGCTGTTTTCTGCACTGAACAGCAGAGGGGGGCAGCAGAACGGAGTCTGTTCGGCTGCACAAGGGCTCCAGCCGCCAGAGAAGTCATCGGTACTGGCTCCCCAACACCAGGGAGACCCTAAATCCTCTCATGCACTGACATTAGCATTAAATTTATTTCCTCAGTGGCTGTGAAGTGAATGAACTTCTTTGGCAACAGACCACATCTTCAAGATGGTGCCATATGGATTGCCTGCTTTAACTCTGTATTACACCCTTAGTGGTCCAGATCTGCAGGCCTGACTCCCACTGGTTTGTTGTGGTCTCCACAGCTCTGTGATCACATATCAGCTACTATTTCCCTAGGATAAATATATATATAAGCAAATGACACAGCCAATTATATTCAATCAAATTTAAGCTAACATATAAGAGACCCTGGAAATAAGTTCAGATTGAGAAAAGTACATGGTATCATTACTTGAGCATTCAAACTTTGCTATGCCTGTAGTATTTTTATATTTCATAGGCCTGATGTCTGAGATGTGGGAGCTGACTCACTAAAAGAGAGCAAAGGCCACTGGAACTGGCTCTTATACGGGTTCTGAAGCACGTGTGCAAAGTGTTAGAAAGCACTCAGCCTGGAAAAAGCTCAGGGGAAGGACTTAAATTCATTAAACAAAGGATGGGGAGGCCTTTTAAGAAGGTTAGAGACTGCAAATATCAACTGCCTCCCAGGTCATAAGCAAAGCCTGGAAAAGAGGTTGCCTTGAAAATCACCTAGTCTTCATATGGACCAGCACATAGATCTCTTAGCTGCCTGCCGAATAGCCTTGGCATGATATACTAGCTATATATATTTGTAAGCAGATAGTCTGGAAAGTGTAACAGGCTGTCCAGAAGTGGTGTTCACCATAGCCAGTGCAGATTTGCTATGTGACCACATCCATGGTACACCTGTATTTGCAGTACAGCACATGCCCATAAGTTTGGGGAGTCATGGCCACGGAACACAAGATGTCAGCACTGTCCTGGAGTGGCTGTTCTTTGAGGTGTGCCTAAGGAAAGCCATCCCTGCACTGAAGATTGTTCAAAGCCAGGCAAAGACCCCGCAGATACAAGAGCAATATGGAACAGATATTCATTTGCAGAAGATCCTAAATCAAAAGCCTAATTTTAAACACAGAGAGCTGAATAGACTAAGAAAGGGAGTCATGGTGAATGTCATTTCCTGGAACAGCAAAGAAATCCAGGGTCTCAGAGTTGTCCTTCAGGAGTTAAGCCATGTCACTAAAGGTATAACAAATTCAGAGGTCTTACTAGGGAACTTCTTGGTGGGCAGTAGCTCAAAAGGCTGTTTTGAGTCACCCAGCAGGGCACAATCCACCAGCTGAACTGCTGTGAACTGCAGCCAGGGATAGACAATGAGATGTGAAGGACAAATGTCACCGGCATTGAATCACATATTCTAGACTGTATGTGCACAGGTGCATGTGTGTGTGCATTTTCTTACATATGTATGGGTTTTTATATGGCTCAACTAGTAGCTGAGATGATGACCATATCTCCAAATTCACAGTTCAGTAAAGAAATGAAATCCTGAGCCTGAGCAACAAAGACTAAAGAAAAAAAAAATCAATTAGAAGGGTATAAAAATACTGCAAACCTGTTAAAACAGAAAGCTAGCATCAGCACTTCAGCAAAAACAAAGAAACAGCTTTAGCTCTAATAAATGTGCAATTAATATTTGAAGAAAACATAGAATTATAGGGAAGATTGGAGACTCCATCCAGCAGCATGTATTAAATTTAAGAAGTCAGTGATCTCAACCCCAAAGTTTAAGACGACTTTGGGGTAAGAAACTGCAGTTCTCATCTCTTCACTAAGTCAGTAACCTGAGGGGTCATCCTACCCCAAATTACCCTTTAGTATTTCAACTCCTTTAAACATACTATTCTGGAAACAATGGTACAAAATTATACTTAAAAAAATAAGGCTGTTAAAAAGCAGAGAAATTGCATTAGCCTTCCCATTGTGGGCAATATTTTATTACTAAATTGTGAGGTAATTTGTGTAACAGGGGTCTCTTCACTAAAATCCCAGTCTGATTTCATTTGTTCAGACTCCCATATTTCCCCTGCAGTCTTGCTGGCCTGCCTTCCTGCACAATTATAATATTAACGCTGACTAAAAACTTTGCATGCATGATTTCAAGATACATTTGTAAACACTGGAAGAATCAAACACTTCTTGCCACAGCGAAGAGTCATGGCAGCAAATACTAAAAGCACCAAATCTACTCCTAACAGTAGCTATGAAATAAGGGCAGCGCCAACTGCCTGAGCTTTTGTTGCTGCTGCTTTTGTTGTGAAAAGGGAGTGCCAAAGTAGATTGCATCAACTGGATCAATTGAACAGAGCAAAGAAATCATCCACTAAATTAATAGGTCACTCTTTTCCCCATAGTAATTATCTACATTAATTCACTTCAGAAGGATAAATGTATAAGACCTGCCAAGGAACGTGGTCAGAACTAGGAAAAGGGAAGAAAGGATGCATTCATAGATGAAGTGTGATGGGCATGCACCGTTGGCAGAAAGATGTTTCAAAAGCACTTACAACAGCTACAATACAGGGAGGAATTCAGCTGTGGAAATGGTCCTTAGATATCTGTCTCTGCTGCCAGAGAAAGTAAGAAAATACTGAATCCTTGTGCCTTGTCCAGGATCCCAATGGGTGTCCCTCAGCCCAGGGGAAGACAGGCACAGACCTGCAAGAGGTGTTTCAACCTCTTGGACCTGCAAAGGGAGAAGGACAATGGCCAGGTCTGCAGCACCCAGCACCTTCATGGAGGTCTTGCAGGAGCATGAGGAGATGTTGTCCAGCTCCTGAGGACAAAACCAGTCTATCATAGCTGCATATATCCAGCTTGTGGTCACAGGAAAGATACAAGCTTGTGGGACAGGGCACAGATATTGAGGTGCCAGTCAACATGGATGAATAAAAAGAGAATCTGAAAGTAGACATAATACTGAAAGGAAGGTAACCAGAGAAGGTAGTGAATGGTGCCAAAGCCCCTTTATGAAGCCGAGTTGAAGGGAAACACAAATGGTAGAAAACATCCTTCAGTTCATGAGTGCCCGTTTTTAGCTACTACATCTTCCCAGCACAGGAGTACACTTGCTAGAAGGCTGATGATGCAGGCAAGGATGGCACAGTACTACTTGTTTAACAGAAATACTTTACATACTGGGTATTTTGTAACCTGACACTGCAATGTTGACACTTCTGAAGTCAAAGGTAGCTTGTAATGCTCTCATATTAGCCACATGCAAAGATTTACAACAGCATGCCCCAAAAACGTATTGATATTTGATCAGGATAGTGTGTCATAGCGAAGCATTTTTAAGGATCATAAGCAGACATAACCTCTGTTCTATCACTTAGCTAAAAGATCTTTATGAAACCAAAGAGCTTATAATTAACTTTATAACAATACCTAGCAATGCAAGCACATTACTCGGGCTTCTCCCTGGTCACTGCCAGCAGAACACCAGCTCTTTCAGTGGACAAAGGAAAATTGCTTGCTTTGTCCCCAAACAGAAAATAAAATTAGCCTGGAAAAGATGGAAAGCTAAAAGGGAAAAGAAAATTGAATGGCTTAAGGAGAGAGGACAGACAGAAGTGGAGCAAGGAAAATGACTACTGAGGAACACTTATCTCGTTTCCTATTATTTTTGTGTGTTATGGCCCTATTTTGGGCTGCAACGTTATGCAAGTTCCCCAGCCTTTTCCTACCATCTATAACACTGACAGAGCCTGATAGTTTTTGCCAAAGGAGGCTCCCACCTCTGTTTTGACTTTTGCATTCAGCAGCAGTACACAGTTGTTTTTCCGCTTAGCAGATCTGCAGAACGGGTGCGTGTTGGCTTCGCCGGTTGCAGCAGAAAGAACATCCCAAATCCATAACCACACAAAAACATCAGGGTGAGGTTTAGCCAGCCACAGATTTGGGAACTGATTTCAAACACAGGCACTAGGTTTTCCCTCATGTATAACTTTTTTGTTTGTTTTCACACTTACAGTTCTCAGAAATAGTTGGGCAGAGAGTCGTACAAATAAAGTATAGTAAGCCTACATGGAGCCCAGGGCCTACAGCAAAGGGACTAAGATTTATCAGAATTTTTAATGTAAGAAAAACATTTTCATTACTCATATGTAGGAAGTGGCTGCTTCTCTCACCTAGGGTGAACAGGGGAGTTTAGCTGGGCCCTGTCTTGAGTGATGCAGATAGATCATTTCCAGCAGCATCCCTGCTGTGAGCATGAGTTTCTCAGAAGAGGGAAGCAGTGTGTAGGACTTCATCATAAGATGAGGAGTATGACTCAATGCATGTTCTCTATAGGCTAGCTTCATGCAAAGGGCACGGAACACAACAGCAACGGTTCCTTGCAGTTAGACATCTCACCTAGCAGTGGGTATACTAGCAGTGGGTGTAAAATGCTGCCTGTACAGGTGACAGTAGAGCACAAATCAATAATTTCTGTATTTCTGCAGTATAGTCAAGACTGACTAGCTCAAAAAATTTAGTTTTGATAGAAAGAGTCTTCCATGTAACCAGTCTTCTAGGTTCCTTCTTTGGTAGCCATCAGTGACACAACTAAGCAGTCTCAGGCCAACCCTGTGTCAGCAAGTATCTTCAGTACATTAAGTGCTGGGAAGTTGCCAGCACCTTCCTGGTTGCCTCAGTGGACTAAATCTCTGGAAGTGAGCTACAGTCACTAGAAATGTCAGGCCAAGCTCGGGTATGCTGCATGCAGGTAGAAACAGTTTCAGAGGGTGGTATTCACTTACACCAACACTGGTTTTGCCCTGTGGCCTGAAAACATACTAAATAGAGCATTAAATGAAGCAAGGTGTGATGGCAGATTGAACAGATACTATGCATATGTCAAGGCTAAATGGAGGGGATTGGCTTCTAGGGCTATTTTTTCTTTGTGAGCCAAACTAATGTAAAGTTGAAAATTCAAACTGATCTAAAAAAATCTGATTCTGTGACTGGAGGACTTATGGAATGTCATTTCAGTCAATATTGCTGTCCACAAAATAAATCTCACTAGTAGGATGGATACCACCAGAGCACTGTCAAAAAGATAAGAAATGCCTTTTCTGGTGCCTTCCTACAGGGGTGTGATGCTGCAGGGGTACTGCAATAGCAGCACCTGGATACTGCAATAGCAGCACGAGTGCAGTAGATCTAGCTTGCTCTTGGGAGACAACAAATTTGACTGCCACAGAGGACAAAGCAGAGTTTGTGTAACTGCACGTCAGGTAAGCACTAGCCATGGTGTATCTGTAACAAAGAAATTTCCTCGTTGTGGAAACATATTTGTCAGAAGGACCTTTTTTGTTGAACCTATCTCTCATTCCAGTATGATATGGGGATTTCCAGTACATTCTCTAAAAGTCCTTTGAATTGTTAGTTTACTGTGCCATGTTAGTTTACTTTAACCATGGGTACAAAACCAAATCAGGAATGGCTGTGTCTTGTGAACGAACAGGCAGCCACAGACAAATTCAGTGCAGAACCATGTTTAGACTTATATTAAGACAGATGTATTCATCTGTTGAGGCATGGGAGTTTTTCAAGACACATTCCAGCAAGGCCTTTTGAAAACGCAGTCAGAATTTGAAAATATTTCTCTTCTTTTTCTTGGCTTCCAAGTAAAAACCATCATGTCTTCCCTATGCTGCAAGTGTTTAGGAAATCCACTCCACATCTGGACAAGTAAACTTCCTGGAGATGCTCCAGCTCTGGGCTTTGAAGAAAACACTTTAAATGTGGAAAGAAAACACTGATAAGCCACAAACAGAGATGGGTGGAGTCTATCAACTTTCATAAATCCAAGATCATGTACATATGTATTTAATTGCAGAAACAGTTTCTCTTCTGCTTTGAATTGCATTAATCTGAAACATTTTTATTGCTCCTCACATTTACACTTTGAGATTCTACTCTGATGTGCTTTTTAATTCTAATTAATAGGATTTCAAACTACTGAGATAACTTTGAAGCATGATAATTGTTGGCCTGTGCTACTACATACAATAATCTATCAGTTTATCTTTGAAAGGCTTTAATAAATAGCATGACATTTCAGAGCTTTCCTTCCTAGGGGAAATTGCTATGGCCCATATTCCCTTCCTGTCCTCTTTTTAAATTGTTCTGTTGGCTTCTCAATTTTGCTGAAGGGTTTGTAGCCCTGTTGTGAGTGATGTGGTGAGAATGTTTTTCCACTCTCCACTTTTCCACTAGTGTGAAATTCCAGGTACAGTATTGTCACATCAGATCTCTGTGAAAAAAATGTATCTTGGCTTCAAAAGAAAAGATTAATGGAAAAACCATTCTCAATCTGCCAGGAAAATATTTTTTCCCCTTCAGGATGAAAACAAAGTGTAGAGTCAGCTGAGCGATCTAAGAATTAAAGGGAAAGTAATGTTCTGAGCTTTCTTAACCTCTGTCCCCAAATTATCTAAAGGTTCTTGGAGGAAGGAGAACAAATTAAAGAAATCAACTTTGTTTATTCCTGTATAACAGAGTCCTTTTTTTATTGGTGGTTTACAATAGTATGAATGTTAAGATTGCTTTTACCAGCAGTGCTATTTTTGGCAGTTATGTCTAGCAAAAAATCTTTTAAAATAACTGGATAATACAGAATGACGTCTTTGGCTCAGGAGCCATGCCATACTTTATCTGTTTCACAGCCACAGGAAGGTTATAGTGCTAAGTAAAAGCAAAGAATTTTAACTTAGGCAAGCCTCGATCTTTAATGTCATATTTTATGAAACTGTCTACAGTGCACTAAACTTCAGAAAAGACAAATAAATATGAAGGAGGAAGAGGGGGAAAAAGGACTGACACAGCAAATTTTACATTTGTGCACACAAATAGCAAATACTTGGCCAGAAGGGTGTGTTAGCTGAGGGATGCACAGAGCACATTTGAGTAATGCATGCTTTTCCCATCAAACTCCCGATGGCCTTGAGGAGAGGCACATTGTGCCCCAAGGTGAGTGCTGCCCTGTGAGACAATGCACAGTGGCAGTGTGCCCCAGTTTGGCAGAGATGCTGTGTCTTCATCCCATATTCAAGGTCTGGTCTGCTTAGTTGAGAGCAGGGTGTTCAATTATCCTGGCATTTGCTGAGCTGCTGCTTCTTATTAGCAACAAAAGTCTCCTGGTGCCTCCAGCAATTTCTCCCCAAAGAGCTCAGTCACATTTGTGCACCCCAGTCCCCTCTCTGCTATGCAGCCAGAGAGGCAGGAGATCAAATGCTCCCTGACATTGACCAATGCTTTTGTTTCTGAGACCTTTTGATACCAATGGGGCACTTGCACCCAGTCGCAGGGAGTAAAAGGAAGAACAGACACTAAGGGGCAAGCATCCTTCGAAAGCTTTCAGAGATAGAAAAGTGCAAAGACACAGACTAAACTGCCAACATAAAACAAAGTGGGTAGTATAGTACAAAGATCTACTCCAGCACTTACTGAAATCAACAGCAACCTTAACACTGCTTTGAAGGGGAGCTTGATAAAAGCCCAACATGAAGCTGACCGAGGAGAGATTAAGTGTGGCAGACACGTTTGGGTTTTTTTCAGAGAAAATGAATGCTACAAAGTGTGATGCAGAAGCAGAAGACAATAAGGACTCATAAGGCTGAATACGTGAACAGCTTGAGAAAGTAACCCTGCAACCTACTCTTCTCTTTTGAAAATATCCTTATACCAAGTGGCAGCAAATCAGGGAAGCAAGTAGGGGTCAGAAATGGGATACATTGTCCCAAACCTAGCACAGATTCCCATCTTAGCATGCCGCATACTCTTGATCAATCCAGCACACACACACCCCCACACAAGTCTTGGCAAAAGACTGAGCATTTCAATTGGATAAATTACTTCCATATTTGATCAGCCAAGACTAAGCTGTATTTATTAATGAGTGCAAAACTTCTGGCAATTTAAGGAGGCTGCTTATGTCATTGTCTTCTCTAACGCTGTTAAAACACTGCTACATTATCACTACAGAGTCTGACAAAACATTTGTTGTGTAGAACAAGACTCAAAAGTCATTAATTTTAACCAAAGTTGGATGTAAAGAGAACATTTTTCATAACTGACTTAGTATGTTTTCTGTGATCTGCCAGACCAGTTCCACAGCTCAGCTCTTACCAGGTTCCTTTTCACTGTTTGACTTGTCAGAGTCCTGGAGAAGAGCTGCACAAGAACCAGACACTTGGGACTGAGTGAACCCTCAAATCAAAGGCATTATTCTAGAGTAACCTGAGATGAAGCACATTTGACCAAAAAATACAAAACATCACCAAGATCCACCCTTGAGCAAGCTCACCAAATATAATTTAAGTCAAAGGGATTCAATGACTGGAGAAAAAAACCCAGACTTCTCCTTTCTCAATTCAGTCAGTTGCTTCCATTTTATCTGAACAAGTAATAGAGTACTTTAACACATTTTCAAGGTAAATTAAGCCTCAGTAATTCAGAAGTTCTACTGTGTAGTGAAGTAATGCTGTAATTGACAGATTAGACTCCATTTAAATTAGCTCTTGGGAGGATTAGCTATGTGGGGATTAAATCCTTTCATATCTGACCCAAATCCCCCCCAATTAATATTAGCTCCCTAAATCAGATGGTTTAAAGTGTACTCTGATCACCTGGCAAACTTGTCTCTACTTCTAACTGATAAGATTGCTGCATTAAAAACAAACTCGTTGCTCTTCTCTTTGACCTGACCCTGAAAACAAGACATGAGCCTTGTAACTACACACAAATGAAGAGAGTCGTGTTGTAAACCTATGCAGGTACAGATTACAGAATCACAGAATGTTAAGGGTTGGAAGGGACCTCAAAAGATATCTAGTCCAACCCCCCTGCCAGAGCAGGACCACCTAGAGCAAGTCACATAGGAACGCATCCAGATGAGTTTTAAATGTCTCCAGAGAAGGAGACTCCACAACCCCTCTGGGCAGCCTGTTCCAGTGTTCTGTGACTCTCACAGTGAAAAAGTTTTTCCTTACCTTTCTGCGGAACCTCTTATGCTCCAGCTTGCACCCATTGCCCCTTGTCCTATCATCGGACATAACAGAGAAGAGCCTGGCTCCATCGTCCTGACACTTGTCCTTTACATATTTATAAACATTAATGAGGTCAGCCCTCAGTCTCCTCTTCTCCAAGCTAAAGAGACCCAGGTCCCTCAGCCTTTCCTCATAAGGGAGATGCTCCACTCCCTTAATCAGCTTTGTGTGTCTGTGCTGGACTCTTTCAAGCAGTTCCCTGTCCTTCTTAAACTGAGGGGCCCAGAACTGAACACAATATTCCAGATGAGGTGTCACCAGGGCAGAGTAGAGGGGGAGGCGAACCTCTCTCGACCTACTAACCACACCCCTTCTAATACATGCCAGGATGCCATTGGCCTTCTTGGCCACGAGGGCACACTGCTGGCTCATGGTCATCCTGCTGTCCACCAGGACCTTCAGGTCCCTTTCCCCTATCCTACTTTCTAACAAGTCAATCCCCAACCTATACTGGTACCTGGGGTTATTCTTTCCCAGGTGCAAGACTCTACAGTTGCCCTTGTTGTATTCATTCGATTTCTCCCTGCCCAACTCACCAGTCTGTTCAGGTCTCACTGAATGGCAGCACAGCCTGCTGGTGTCAGCCACTCCTCCCAGTTTTGTATCATTAGCAAACCTGCTGACAGTGCACTCTGTTTCCTCATCAAGGTCACTGATGAATATATTGACCAGTACTGGCATTTTATATATACATTTTATACATATACATTTCATACAATCTGCAAATTAATTCTTATAATCTTTCTTTTTTTGCTGACTCCTTTTGAAGCCAAAATACAAGATTTTTGTTTGTTTGTTTTTTAAAAAAGAGCACATTTTGAATTTATATTTTTACATGTCAGGGATGGAATATATGGGCACAGTGGAATGTCAGGCAGGCAGAGTATTAGGAACAGAGTGGCATAAAGTAAACAACCTTCATGTGCATAATTTACTATGTGTTAAAGTGGATCAAATTCCTACAAATATGATGTTAAACGCTTATGTATGGCAGTATACATTCATAGAAGAGGCTTGAGAAAATGTAAATTTCCAAGCATAAAATTTCGGCTAATCACAATCTATTGGCAAGATAGCCATTTTCATTTTGAATTAACACTCCATACTACCACTTTGTCTGCAGAAAAGACCATATCTCATATAGATCCCTTTAAAATTGAATGGATAATTTCTTTTCCTTAGTCAGAAGATTTCCGTGCACCACCACCATCCCCATTTATTTCCATATATTTTATTATGTACAAATCGAGCCTGCTTTGACCAGGAACAGACCTTTTATGTGAAATACAAACCAAGTTTCCTTAGCTTCTAACCTATTAGCAGCAAAAATCTGACAAAAGATCCTGCAGTAGAGGACCATTTCTATTTAAAGAGGAATTGCACAAGTTTCACAAGTACACCTTCAGAAGAAGAGATCATAGTAGTATAAAGCCGATCACAGCATTTTATGAAATTATAGATGGAGATAACATCATCACTCAAGCCTCTAATAATGTTTTTCAAGATGGAGAAAATGGTACAGCTCTGGCTATACTGTTTCCTCCTGTCTTCACATGACTCAAGTCTCAGCTGCAACACTGTGACTGGAGTTATCCCCTTGATCTGACCAGCTGAAACTCAGGATCATGTCTATTCCAGACAGAAGGAGAGCTGCAGGTGGGCTGAGACATCATTGCAGTAACTCCCTCTATGTAAAAATATATTCAAAGTCTTTATTTCTTACACACAGGAAACCCTGAATCAGCCCACTCACAGATCTAAACATCTTTGACCCTGCTTTTTGACCATATGCCTCCAGATCCAAACGCTCCAAGTCAGAAGTTACACCTCTGGCCAGACAGAGGCCCATAACTCATTGTATCATGAAATTTTCCTCCTACCTGTCTGGGCAGAGCAGCATCCTTGCAGAGGTGCAAGGATGGCGCTGCCATCCTGCTCTGCTCCCACCTGCACCAAAGGCCATGTATTCTTCTGTGTGAGGCTGAGCCCAAGCCCATCTACCCCATCTCTCAAGGTTTTCTCATGGGAAGTGAAACTCTGTCTAGATGTTTTCTGCTTGTCCACCTTTCCTTACATTTATGTGCACAGTCTCACTCCTATTTTTTAATTCTGGTCCAGCTTCCTCATTGATTACAGGAGCGAACACCGAAAGGCTTCTGTTGCCAAATGATAAATAATCTTAAACCATTAATTTTTAAATAAATCTAAATAAGAAAATTCATCAACTGAGGAACCAGCTCTGAACCACTGGGTCCACTAAGGTAACTAACAAACATATTTCTCTGCTAGGATCTTCAACAGTACTTTTGCCCTAAGGAAAGCAAATTATGGCAACTCTTTATGTAGTTGACAGAAAAATCCTTGATAACAGTCCACAGAAGCACAGCCAAGATGGCAGCGTGGGCAAAGGCAGTGACTCAGAATTGGTACCATCACACTTGTAGCAAGATGCAAAAGAAAACACCAGCTCTTTGAAGTGCCCTGGCCTGCCATCACACCTCTTGGGGGTCCTGCAAAGCCTGCTGGCAGCACCAAGTATGAGGAACAATGCAAATGCTGCTCCTCATACTGGAAAAAAAAAAAATCTGTTTGAAAGGTCTCACTCGACTAGTTTATCTCTTGAGTCTGAAATATGAAAATAGAGGGGCAACGCTGCTTTCTGGAAGCAGACAACACTCCTGGAAACAAAACAAGGAATGTTTCTTTTGTTTTGGGGGAAGAGGAGGAGGGATGATGAAAAGAAGGTGGCTCTAAGGAGAACCATATGAGCAGGAAGGAATCATTTAGTTTTCTTTGCAGTCTAATTAAAAAAGCATGTTAAAGAACATTTAGACTATGGAATGGGCTGTGTCTCTGGGACTGGCTATTTTGACTTGTAGGATGCTCTTAATAGTAAAGGATGTACTACAGGCAAAAGACTCCATGTCTTAGAGTCACACCCACTATGTGACATTCACCAAACTGTCTGAGCATATAGGATATGCAAATGCTTTGTCATTAAAGCTATACTGATGGGCAGGGACTGCCCAAGAGGCAGCTGCACTGACAGCTTATTCATACAAACCCAGCAATCAGAAAAATGAAGGCAGGTAGTGATGTGCAGAGAAAAGCTTCTGTTGTGCAGCAGATGTTTTCAGTCTGCTTGGGTGGAGGCTTCTTCCGCTTACAGTCAGGGAGGCCAAACTGAGGGGGGACAGATCAGTTCAGGAATTCATAGTCCTTTTGACTAATTTTTCTACCGGGGAAAAGTCAGGGTGTGTTTGCTTGTGCTTTGGATGTTTTAATTCCCTCCTCCTCTGATGATTCCTGTCCTGTAAATGTTTTTGCTGTTGCTGGTTAATGAATTCACTTTAGCCTGGCAACTTGAGCAGCAGATAGTTGATATTTACCAGGCTAGAGTTAAAAATAATTCACACATTACATTTGAATGCTGAATCTGAGGTAACCAGTCAACACAAGAGCTTAGTCCATAAGTAAGAACAGATGCAAAATTAGTCAGATACAGGTTTTTTTTCTGTGTCTTTCCTATGACTTCTCTGGGTTTTTTTTTTTCTGCTAAATTCTGACTCTTCCCATCTTTTTCCTGCTGTAGAGCATGACACCTGCATGCCAAGCTCGCAGGCAAAACCGCCTTCAACTGTCTTTCTGCTGATAAACACAGCAAAGTGCTCATCCATAGTTACAATCCCTCGAGTCGCTGTCATGACAATGTTATGTGCAACCAAAGCAGTGCCAGGGGATGCAGGACACAGAGTGACTGGAACAGAATGTTCCTAAGTAGCCAGAAAGCTGGGAGCACACACCATGAGAAATGTTGCTGTATGCATCTCGGTATCTTTGCTTTGCTTGCAACAGAAGGGCTTTTGTCTGACCTACCGTGGCAGTTCCAGTGGCTTAGTTTAAGGTTTTGTGTTTTCTCAACCACCTATTCACACAGCAATACTAAGAGCCATGGCAGGAAGCCTCAGAGATTTATCTTAGCTGGACTGGATTAAAAATTCCTTCAAGCACAATGCTGCCCGAGTGTTCATGGCTGTGCTGCAAGGGGACTGTAGCATAGCAAGGCAGTTAAAAATGGTCCCAGATATCCCCCCACCCAAGCTGCCCAGACTAGGAGCTTCAGTCATCTGATGTGGCTGCTGTACAAGCAGCTCAAAAGATTGAGTGGGGAGTTCTTACGGGCAGCAGGGGTGAATAGGGTCCATCCTGCTCCCAAGAGGCCTCTCTCCAAAAAAAGGCCACCAGACTTGACACTACATTCTGATACCTGCAGACTAGCAATACCAGAGAGGCTGAACTCTGCAAATGAGAGTCCACCCATCATTTATGGGGTACCTACATCCATAACTTTCCTTGCCATACTGCCTCGGTTAGGAAGGATTTAAAAGGTTTGAGAGGCAGGCTATGAATAGACTTCATTCTTTGCCCTGTAGGGATATTGTAAAGGTGAGTGACAAACTCACCTTTACAATAGAGCAACTGATGTCATCTGTCTGGACTTGTGCAAAGCCTTCAACACTGTCCTGCATGACATGCTGGCCTCTAAATTAGAGGCACACAGATTTGATGGTTGGATGGACCATTTGGTGGATAAGAGTGGTTGGATGGTTGCACTCAAAGAGTTGTGATCAATGGCTCAATGTCCAAGTGGCAACTAGTAACAAGTAGCATTCCTCAGGGTTTGGTACTGGGACTGCTGCTGTTTAACATCTTTGTCAGTGACACGGACAGTGGGATCGAGTGCACTCTCAGCAAGTCTACTAACAACACCCAGCTGTGTGGTGCTGTTGACATGCTAGAGGGAAGGAATGTCATCCAGAGGGACCTGGACAGACTTGAGAGGAGGGTCCATGCCAACCTCATGAAGTTCAATAAGGCCAAGTGTAAGATCCTACAGCTGGGGCAGGGCAATCCCAAGCACAGGTACAGGCTGGGTGGAGTATGGATTGAGAGCAGTCCTGAGGAGAAAGACTTGGGCATGCTGGTTGATGCAAAGCTCAATATGAGCCAGCAATGTGTGAATGCAGCTTAGAAAGCTAATCATATCCTGGACTGCATCAAAAGCAGCATGGCCAGGAGGTCAAGGGGGGTGATTCTGCCCCTCTGCTCTGCTCTTGTGAGACATCACCTGGAGTACTGCATCCTGCTCTGGAGCCTCCAAAACAAGAAGAACATTGATCATCTTCATAGCCCTCCTCTGGACCTGCTGCAACAGATTCGAGGACTTGAATACTTCTCTGGTGAGGACAGGCCGAGAGAGTTGGGGGTTCACCCCAGAGAAGAGAAGGCTCCAGGGAGACCTTATTGCAGCCTTCCAGTATTTGAAGAGGACCTACAAGAAGGGTGGGGACAGACTTTTTACAAAGGCCTGTAGTGATAGGATAAGAGGTAATGGTTTGAAACTGGAAAAGAGTAGATTTATATTGGAAATAAGAAGGAAATTCTTCACTCTGAGGGTGGTGAGACACTGGAACAGGTTGCCCAGGGAAGCTGTGGATGCTCCATCACTGGATGGGACCTTGAGCAACCTGGTCTAGTGGGAGGTGTCCCTACCACAGCAGGAGGTTGGAACTAAATGGTCTTTAAGGTCCCTTCCAACCCAAACCATTCTATGATTTTGTTATGTGCATTGTGGTTAGCTGATTGTACTTAATGTCTGGTCCTAGTAGCATCCTGGGAGCAGGCCTGTCATTTTGACACCACAAGACTAGGATTTCACAGTAGAAAGACATAAATCAACATTAGTTACCTCAGAGACTGTAAAGAACCATGAAGTACACAAAGTGCTTGGCTACCAAACTAATAGCACCAACATGCCATCATCCATGGCACATAAATTTTGGGCAATTGAATATAAGTGGGCTGTTACTAGCAGCTCTGGAGGCAGAAAACTTTGCAGGCCAGCATTCATTCCGGCAATCAAGAGCTGAGCTAGTTCCTGAGGCAGCAAACAGTTGTGATGAATCTCCAATAATGTCCACATGAAGTCATGTATTGACCACCCTGGTATACATACCAGGCACAGATTTCTTGGGAGCAGTCAGAGACCCCTTCACTGTGTTCCTCCAATGACACCCCACCACCTCCTCCCTGAAAAATGTAGAGCTGCCCTGGCCTAGTGCTGACACTGAGCAGTGGGGCAAGTGATTAAAACATTCTATTATAGGGCAGCCTTTCTCTCTGGTATTTGCAAGCAAACATCAAAAGCAGCAGCTGGTACATCTCCAAGGTGCTGTAGTGGACATGCTCTGGGATATCCCAGGGCATACCCTCTGTGCTCATGGCTATACTGTGGTTTCTGCTGCTTTCCTTCTGAATCAACCCCTTCCCCTCACTCAGGCTCCTGGGAGTAGCCCAATATTTACAACTTCCTTGGTTCAAGGTTCAGCTTCTGCTCTGATGCCCTAGTTATTTGTTTATTGAGCATCAGATTTAATTCTTAAAAATTACATCAACGCCAAAGAGGGATGGAAGTGCCAGAATTTATATGCTGTGATCCATCTTTTTAGAGGTTTCCTGCATAATTACAAACATCACATCTGAACCCACTTGATTTCACACCCCTGTCTCACTGCTTTTCTTTCAGTCCTCTCAAGAACCAAGAAGAGGACAGCCCTGAGAATTGGCTCTCTGAAAAGGATATCATGGGACCAGAGGCTAAGACTGTCCCTGAGGACTTGTACAGGTTGCATCTGAGGTTACCTTTCCCAACATTAGGCATGACTTCCTATGACAACACTCCAAACTTGGCCAGGACTGCAAGTGCTGAGCTGAGCACCTCCTGCCATGTGCATCACTGCTGCAGGGGTCCTTAGGGAAAGTTTTGAGCCACTTACACTTCAGTAAGTCCACAATCATTCCCTTCTCTCAGTAATATGTAGGGGCAAAAGAAGACAGATTTCTTCTTATTGGGAACATCAACTAGGTAATACAGCTTCCTAGCTCAAAATGACAGAATCATGTAGGGTAGCTACATGAAGACTCGCAAGACCTATTGCTCTGGGTTTTTGCTCATCATGGAGACATCTCACCCCCAGCCTGCCCCAAAATGCAGGCTGAGAGAAAAGAGGGAGCCAGTAGGGACACAGGGGTGATATAAAAGGATGTTGCTGGGAAGGTAGTGGATCTGCTAGCATCAGAGCTTCCTTGCCCCCAGGTAGAACTAAAGCTGTGTCTATTGCTTACAAGGATGAGGTAACTTTTCCCCTAGAGGGAAGCTTGTCCTTCCCTTGCTGTACTGTCACTGCACCCACAGTGGCCTTTAGGCACTAACGGCCATTCAGTTGGGTCCAAAGATGTCCCTCCACACTCTAGCCCAACTCTTTGTCCTCAGCTAGGTTTCTACAGTCCAGAACAGTGGCTTAGCCTGCTCTTTACTTGTGTCCTACAACTTAGAGAGTCAAGAGAAGCACTTTGAAGCACTTTTTGCCTAAAAGGGTGCCTGCTGGCATTAAGGAGAGGACAGAGGTGGCTCCATAATGTCCAAAGTGAGTTTCAGCAAGCACTCAAAGGAATGTTTTCCTCCTTTTCTAGGACAAGTATCTGAAAAACACTTACTGGATATTAAAAATAATAAACATGTTAGATAATAAATTCCAGACTATGGTTTCTCAATAAACTAGATGATTGTGTGAGGACTCTTCAAGTGAAGATTCTTTCACAGTGTTGTCATTTGTTTTGAATTTTTTTTTTGTTACCTGGCTTTGCCTAGAACCTTCTCTATGAATGATAAAAAAAACCCTTTAATTGTCCTTTACGTAATCTTGAGAGAAATTCAAGTAACTGGTAAAGTAATAAATCCTTGCTACAGATCACCACTCATACTTTTTTCATATTAATACATTAAGACTTTTATCACTTGAAGGAAGAGAAAGAAAAGGTTATTTCAATTTCTCTGCTTTGTTACCACAACACACTGCAAAAGAAAAAAATAAAAATCCCGCCCTCTTCCAGCTATTGCACTAGTCCAAGTCTATGCAGAGGACCATGAGTCATGTCACCAACAGCTCTGCAAGTACAGAGCTATTTCTATATCCTAACAAAAGCAATTCTGTAGCTCAGGATGACAAATCTATGAAGCATCTGTGAAAGGTCATGAAACAACATGCCACTTTGGGACAAACAGACTTTCTTCTGAGGTTCCACTTTTCAGTGAAAATCTCTGCTTCTCAGCACAGGCTGCCAAAAGCTATATTAAAAAATATCATACCATGAAAAAGAAAATATGTTAATATAACAGTACTGTTCCACTTAGGTTTTTTAGCGACCTCCAAAAGGTAACTATAGTGCTTTAAAAAAAAAAAAAAAAAAGGCATCAAGCCAGCAGACAGGTATTAACATTCTTCACACTGTGCAGATGCTGCCTTGCATCCAAGCCAGGTCTGCTTTTTCGCCATTTCTGCTGTCCCTTTCCCTCTCTGTATAAGCTGTGCAGCCCAGGGGCTGAAGGCTGCATAGTTTCCATACCTCTCCCTTTTCCATTCTGGAGACTGTTCCCAACAAACCAAGACAGCTGCAAGCGTGTCTCCAAAGAAAACAGACAGAGTAGGGGTGAGGTGAGGGATGAGAAAGATCCTTCAGGCAGGACCTAGAACAAGTTACTTCAGACACCTGTGTGCCCACAGGGAAGGGAAAAATCTGTGTCCTTTGGAGAACAGAAAGAGAGATTCCACCTCTGGGATGATTCAGTCTGGAAGAGGTCTGCAGACTGCCATGTAGCAGTTTCCAAGCAGAAATCCTCTCCTGTGGGTTTTAACATGTGAGGGGACAATCTTGCCCAGGTTTAAAAGAAAAGCCTTTTAAATCCCTTGGAATGTCATTTTCCTTTCTGTTTTGTCACTTACAATTATAATTATAGGTGTTGCTACTGCTCCATCCATTGTTACACCAAGCTAATACTTTCCATCATACCCACCATTTCCAGTTGCTTGCAACTTTGTCAGACTTAACTTTTAAGGTCTGAAATCTTCCATGCTCCTTCTCTGCCTGAGGTCAATTAGGAAATACCGTCCAAAGATCAGATACTTTCCAGAACAAAAACTAGCAACAACGGCAGGTTTCCCCACACACTCATGGGGATTGCTGTGAAGGCTCATAGCAGGAAGTTGAAATTTGGCAGAAAGACAACAGTGAAGGTAGAAGTTAGCTGTGGTAAGTGCTGCAGAGAGGTAGAGCAGCTCTGCATTCCTAAGTTACCAGAAGACATGTCTGAACCATCTCATCTCTGTTATTGCCACAAAACCCTGTCTGTAAAACTGGGGACAATACACATTACCGTAATTGTATCAACCATTGCTGTGGACACAGCATGCAGGTATTTTAAATTGCATTGATATCAGCCTGGTCTTCCCTGGTGCACAGTGAGGTCACAGGCCTTTTACACATTGGGAATATTTGTGACTAGCTGGACTGGCTCCCCTCCCACAGAAAGCATATTGTCTGTGACTCTGTGCACTTCACAGAGAAACCCCCGCAACAGTAAGTATTCCTGGGTAGGCTTTCCCTGTGCTCATTTGAAGCTGGTGATTAGTAGATGATCTGTTCAGGGATTTAGCATCCATGTATTTTTAAATCTTATTGCTAATATTTCTTATAGAAGTCAAGGGTGGGATAGGCCCTCCATACTTATTCAATGGAAGTTAATGGAAAATGTAAGCGGGACATAGTACAGTTTGAAAAAAGTACAGAAAGCACCAGGCAGCCCCTCTCCACAGCCTCAATCTTTGAGAAGCTCTCACTGAAGCCACCAGAGCAGAGACAGCCATATGAACTCTGGCTCCTTGTCCCTCCATAATATTTCCTGAATCACTTTGACCTGACAGAGGACAAAGCTTGCTAGCAAAGATGTCACCATCACACAGCTGCAGCATTTCCACCACATTCCAGGACATCTGTTACTATGACATCTAATCTGCCTCCAGCCTAAGGCATGAACTCAAGAGATGAAGCCCCCTCCCTCTCTGCTGTGTTCAGGTTACTTTGTGACAGGTATATGGAGGAGGCAGCAAGGCAGAAAAAAATGCTCAGGTAAAAGATTCTTAAAGTTGCTTCTTCATGTATGTACATTTTAATACAACATTCACTTTTAAATAGCATTTAAATAAGCACAAAAAATTCCCTTTGCAAATGTGAATGCTTCAAACATCTAGCATTGTACGCTCTATTACCTTTCAAGGAAACAAAGGCTTATGAGTGCCAATGTTATTGCTGAAAACAAGATCTAAATCACTTAGATCTTAAGTCTTATGCACAGCTTTTAATTAATGCTTGAATCATTAAAGCATGTACAAAAATAACGTGTGTATAACTACCTACATAACGGACACACATGTGTTTAATTTTAAGGTGGCTTTTCCATACTATCTGCTTCCTCTGTGGTTAGGTCTGAGCTAAGGTATTGATTTGGAATTTCCTTATCTTCATCTTCTTGGAACTTTTTTTCTTAAGACAAATTCTCTTATTTTCCTCACACCTCAAAATTGCAATAACACATATATAGGAAAAAAATATATGCACTTTCAGCTATTTTCTAACACTATCCAAGCACTTTTTAAAGTTACTCTAAAAAAAGTGTTATTAAAAAAAATTTTACTTTCAAAATTAGGGTATTTTTAGTAGAAAGAGATCTGCTGACAAAACTACTGTTTAACACCCAGATACGTAGATCTATACTCATGACCTACATTGATTTTAAAGAAAGTGCTTGGAGCAGTAAGCCTTATACACGTACAGGATGGGACATCCTGTCATATAGTTCCCTTGCCTCTCAGCACTCACTACAGATGTATTTCTGTTGTTTCTTCAGCACTTATAAAGTACTTTATAAGAAAAAAACCCAACAGTAACTCATGATGCTACTTTGGAAGAGAATAAATTTTAAGTTTTTTCAAGTAAGATTTTTTTTGTTCTATATTTGACCAGCACCAACAGCACTGCAACCCATCTCAAAGACCCAAATACTACCTCAAAGACTCAATACTACCTTTGTTTTGCAATCATGTTACAAATAAGCTATAGGATAGACCAAGATACAGTTGAGAATTGAGATGCAGGTGACTGAATACCAAAGAAAAATGTAATTTTTCCAAAAAAGATTTAAATCTTTATACATTTTGAAGCCTTCTCTTGAGCCAGTATCTAATAGGTCACACCATGTACTCATACTCTAAATATTACGCCTGCTTTTATATTAGACAATGATCATGCCAAGGCAATATTTTGCTTTCATGTTTACTCATGACTCTGTGGGCAAGGTGGGGAGACAGGAAGGGGGGAAGTGAAAGCTGACTTCAATCCCGAGGAAGGATAGAAGACCAAGAGAAACTTAAGCAGGAATAAAACACACTAAATGCCTAAGCAGTTAGTTGCTTTCTTGAATGCTTGGAAAACTGGTGGGGGAACCTGGGAATAAATAATATGGAGAAAAATAAATGGTCCCCATTTATGGTTGCTTAAAAAACAAAACAGGCCATGTATGCAACAGAAAAGTCCAGGTGAAATATGAAATACATTACTATTCAGCAGTATGGCAAATTAATTCAAAATATTGTTGGTGTAAGCATTTTCCACTGTTTAAGCTGCAGCAAAACACAAATGGATGTTCAAATAGAAAGAGAGAATCCCCATAGCCACCAGGATTTCTTCTAGGACTTCAGCGAGATGAAGTATTCTTCAACAGAGCCACAGCCTAAGCCCCCCTTTTCACCACTAAATGCCTTTTGGAAGCCTAACTTTGAACTTTACTATCTTCATGTTCACTAAAATTATTCTATACACTGGTTTTTGCCTCAGATATTCTAGTAGAAGTTGTTAGTTAAATTGAGCTGCTTTACAAAGTACTTAACACACTTGTATATCATATACTTGGCAGGGTCTTGGAGATTATCTCACGGTTGACCAGGTGAAACTCGTAAGTTTCAGCAGGGGATGGGCCAGGGAAGAGATGGACAATACAAATTCTTTATGGCAGAAGGACCATAATTTGAATCATGACTTGGAAGACACTAATTTCAAGCACCACTTTTACAAACAAATCTCACTGGATGACAAATCCTTCCCCTAAGTACACTATAACTAGTAAAAAGCACACTTGCTTTGGGAGTATATAAACACTCAGACTGGTTAGAGCTACCCACATATTACCATCACAAATTACAGTTGTTTCAAAAGAAATAAGAATTTCAAATTACATGAGCTGGATTTTTTTTTATAGGCAGTTGCAGTGTGCTGTAGGTAGATCTTGGAGACATCCAAGAGGGATCCTTCTCCGCTTCAGAGGACAATGCTGCTGTGAAATGCAACCTACATTTACCTTTCCTTTCATATTTTTCTTAATAAGGAGAATTATTATGACCATCCCATTACACTATGCAAAGCAGAAAATAAGTTCATCCAGGGCTCTCATACAGAAACCCATGTCTATGGTTTTCAAGGTACCCCTCAAAGGAAAGCAGAGCCCAGAATTTCCATTTTGTAAGCAGTAAAAGGGCACCACAGAGTGGAGTGACTTCCCCAAAACCACACAACAGTTTGGTGTCAGAATCCACATCTCTTTGCCATCCTTTAATGCCTTTATCCTTACCCATGCAAGTGAGTAAACTGAAGTGCAGTGCAGAGGAGCTTGTAGAGACCACTACTCCTCTTTAGGCTGTCCCCTCATAACTGTCCATTGTATTTGGTGCCCAACAACTGCAGCAGCAGGAAGGGTAAGAAATGGACTGCAATTCAGGGACTTAGTGTTGACAAAAAAGATGTGGTGACTAATCTCAAAGCCTCCCTGGGGTGAATTGTGATATAATCTGGGACTTTGGCAAAACTCTCAGTTTCCAATGAATTCAATGAATTGTCAGGTACTATAGCTTTATAATCTTGAGGAGAAAAGCCACCAAAATCTTTCTGACAAACATCAAAACCTCTGTCCAATCATGATGTCCATAACCCTGCAGAATACCAAACCTTGCCCGCAGCAGTGTTTAAGTGATGCAGGCCTGAACAAAGAGAATGGGGGAACAACAGAATGAAACCTTTTCTCCAAAAAAGGTAGAAGAGTGAGAAACTTTGCATGTTTTGCTCATGATGCACATCTGTCTCCTCTCTTTGTGTGCTTCAGCAGTCCAGTTGAAATGTTTGACGTTGTTCTTTTAGCCCAGTTGAATTGCTACCTGGTTTTCTTCACAGAAAACCTGGGAATACCCGGATTTTGCACAAGAAAATCAACAAATGGAGATTTTCCATGTAATCCCAGCATGGAAAAAACTACTGGCAGGCTTAACAATTTTTTTTTAATTTAAACACTTGGGCACAGCACTTCCCAATTGTAATTCAGTTTTATGGTAACAATTGCACAAACAGCAATTGAAATTTAAGTTATCCTTATTCAGAAACCTTTCTTATTGTTCAAAAGTAACTTTGTCTTGCCAAGCAGACATATGAGAATATATCTTTCACAGAAGATAACTAGATGCAATTGCCTTCTCCTCCAGTGGACTGGTGGCATCACTCATATCATCACATCAATAAAAAAAAAATACGGGCCTAAACTAAACATCTTCTAGAAAACTTATACATTAAAGTCACTATTTTTTTTTTCCCCTCTAAAAGACTGCGTAAGTTTCTAAAGTGTTTGTTCAGTGTAATAAACCAGTTGGCTGGCACAATTTAGGAACAAAGTCCCACATTTGTATGCAGCATCTTTAGAACTGTAACTCACTCAAAAGGACAAGAGCCCTCAGGAAGCAGTAACTTAGCTCAAAATAGATATGCAAATGTTGGTTGTACTGGATCACTAAACCACCTGCTAGAGAGTCATTTGCATCCACTTAAGGAGAACAGGGATTACTGAAATACAGACTGCTTTCTTAAATATCTGTGAGGACCTAGGCAGGACAAATTTAATTTCTTAAATAAGGTGGTCAAATTCTGCAATCCATACACTAATGAGAATTTTGAAGAGCTAAGAATGACAGCATTAAGAACACCTGTGTTCATGTAATCAAATGAATCTTCAAAATAAATGCCAAGATGACTTTAAAGGCAGATGAGTTACCTAATGAGCTTGTATGCAGGAATGCAGCTCTCCCTGCACTGACAAGTTTAACACCAGTGCAGCAGCCATTCCCAGTGAACAAGTTTTCTGCAGAGTTTGAATCAGAAAGCTATAGCAAAGCAGAGATTTTCTTCTTCCTGCAAAGACAGACGCCACCTAGAAGCACCAATCATGACAGTTTCTGTGATGTATTATCGCCTGCCTGCAATCAGCTCTCCAAGACTTTGAGTCTATGTGCTGCCAAGAAACAGCCATACCACAGAAAATGTTCGATTGAACTGAAGTATTTTCACTATGCAAGACTGCGTAGGGCCCTGGATCTTTTCCAGCACTGGGTCATGCCAGTATTGCAATAGATCCATTAAAACCAACAGAGTTGCAGCAGCACAAGCCTACAGTCTCCTTACCTCCAGTGCACTCATCTGTTAAAACAGAGGTCACCTCCCTTTGCCAGTCACTACTGAGACCAACAGTTACCTTTAATAAGAAAGTTACAGGTGTGACCAGACAGCTACAGCAGTGACAGACCAAGCATCAACAGCTTTACAGCAAGCAGCCCTTTATGTAAAGTTTAACAAAATGATCTTTTCTGTACTTTCCTTGTGGATCCCAAGATGTGCATTTCTGTGCAAATACTTCAGCAGGCCCTGATTTTAGGATACTGGTGTGTGATGAGGCAAAAAGGGTGTATGATGAGAGATCCTGGACACAATCAAAGCAATCTGAGACCTTTGTTCCTCACTGTTGACTGGAAACTGACAATGAGAACACTGCTACAGATTTCAGGTATACTTCCAGTGCACTGATGCTAAATAACCAAAGTACTAAGAAAGTAAAAGCCAATGTACACCCTTAAATGGAGACACTTTGAAGAACGTTCATTTGGTGATTTAAGCATTTACAAAGCCTGTTTACATATTAGTATATTTTTTTGCTTCTCTACCAGTGTTTTTTCTGCAGGATAGATGTATCTGTACAAAATCTATTCAACACATAAAACCTAAAGGTAAAACATATGCATCTGATAAACAGCCTGTTACAAGCTTATTGTATTTCAGGATTGTTCCACTTCAATTTACAATTTATGTTCTTTTGAAACTGTTTCAGTAAAACTGGGATTAATTTAATACACATTTTATTAAAATTGTTTGCAGTAGGATAAGACAATATTATGAAGTACATCAGACATTGGAACACCTAGCTGCCTACAGTGTTTAGAGCAAATAAAAATGAAGTATGTCAAACTATGAATTCCACAAATTTCCCAATTTCCCAGTCCCAGTCACCCTGTCTCAGATCCATGTTGGAGTGAAATTTCATACAATTCAGCCTTTCCTTCGACAAGATGATAGGTATATCATTAAATCGTTTCCATGCAGCCACTGTGTTTGCACAATAAAATTCTCAGTCCAACTCATTCTGTAAATATGCTATAGATGTTCAAGAGCTCTCTGAGCTCATGTGATCAGATTGATGGCCCCCAATCATCAAAAGAAGGGAAAATTATCTGCTGGGTATTTTCCATTTGGTTTACATTGCAGTTCAAACTCTATGGATCAAAGAAGAAGCATTTTCTCTTTCACTGTGTTATCTAACGTGAGCCAAAACATTTTTGGGTCTGTTCAGTGGAAAAGCAAGAAAGCACCACTTTATAGAAACTACCCCTATTTTTATTAGTTTCAAACCACTTCAAGTCATAATGTACAGTTACAGACACAGGCACCAGCCATGTGAGTGCTGATACAGGGAGCTAAACAATTAAGTCTTTGCTCAGTTTTTATCTGGTCCTTAAGAAAAGCTGTGACACCCATTCATACAAAGCTAAGCAGATGCCCACAAGTTTAGAGGCAAACAAATTTTTGGCTTTTTGTCCCCACAAATCAATAGCAGAATTATCAAACTCCTTTAGAAGTTGTAAGGCCACCCAGCCTTCAGGGCTCAGAGTGAAATACTGCAGTCTAGAAGCAACTATTTAGTTAGTCATACAGAGCTTTGGCCTGAAGCCTTCAAAGGCAGACATGCTCTGCTTTCTTTCCCTTTTAGGAACTTCCTTCTAACATTTCTTAGTTATATCAATAGCCCCCTTAAGTCATAAGTTCTGGTGCTTACCTCTCATTAGCTAGCATCTAACCATGCTGCCTAGTTAACAGAGTTAGAGAAGAAATAGAAAGGAGTCTTTCTATTTCAAAAAAACAAATATAAACAAAACAAAACAAAAAACCAAACAAAATGTCCAAGAAACACCACCCTTTTGCATCCTGAACCTTCCAGGAATACAACAAAAAGAAGCTTTAAGAAGGGACATTCTTTTCATGACAGGGTACAGGCTTTCAAAAAAACCCAAAAAAACCAAAAAAGAACACCCAAAACCAAACCAAACCCAAAACAAACAAACATCCCCAAAACAAAATACCCCACAACCAATTAAAAAAACCATAAAGTAGCCATAGTTTTGTAATTTTTCTGTTTCTTATGCATTAGAGTGTCATTTAGTAGCTATAACTTTACAGAGAAATGAAGCGTGTCAGTTGTGCAAACACTTTGGACTGTTTGCAGTCTTTTAGTCATGTCAGTCTTTTAATGGGGATCAGAAATCCAAAACTTTTTACAACTTACTGAATTTAAACATAGAAGAAACAAAGATTAATTAGCCATACAGAATGTACCCATCAGATCTTGTTGGGAAGACCCTCAGACAGCAAGCAGCACAGGCAACTCAGTGTCCTTATTCTACTAAGTCTGCAAATAGCCCAGCCTTGCAGGGGGTAAGGAGCACGCATGGGAGCAAGCACAGACATTCAGAGTATTCAGCTGTTTGAAAAACTTATCCGGCTGCAGGAAAACCAGACTTTTTTTATATCAGTCTGAAAAAGAAAAGAATATACCGAAGACCAGTTCAAAGAGCACATATTCCAAATAAAAAAATTTTGGCTATGGAAAGGAAAAATAAATCAAATCAGAATACAAGAGCTAGATACATCCACTGACTAGAATATTATGTTGAATTTAGATAAGATAAGTATTACAAACAGGACATGACTACACTGATTAATGTGACATCTGAATCTAAAATAAAGATTTTGCAGAGAAAGTTGACACATGTGGAATACAGCTGGGTAAAACTTAAGATGTACACAGGGCAGATGATTCCCTGTAAGGAGAAAAAGTCCTGAGAAAGTTTGTAATTGCCTATGGAAATGGAATACTTGTTCTTGGGTTGAAAACATAGCAGAGAGTATATTTCATTTAAAGACTTCATGGTGCAAAGGAAAAGAAAACCTTGAAAACAGGAAATATTTCCAAGGGGAAGGAAACAAAGCACAGCTCTGCACGAAAGCTGGTGTGCTGTAATTACGGGCAGTCACCAAGAGGGGAAGGCCAGCTCCTTCTCCATCCCTCTTTGGGGCTCCAGTGTCTGCTGTCATCCCATGCATTGGTCCAGCTTACTTATCTCCCACATTGCTACTTGCTGTTGTGGAGGAGTTACTCTGGTGTTGAATCCATTCACTGAAACAGTTCCTATCTTGACCAGGCATTTACCAGCTGTTTACCCTAACCAGGCTGTATGTGACAGGGACTGGAGGGGAAGTGGGACTGTCAGGTGGTAGCCTGCAGTTAGACCAAGTTCCATATGATGTGAAACTCAGTGTAAGCAAGAGTACACCACAGGAAGAAACAAACAGCCAGTAAGTAAAGAAATACCATGAACACTCTATTACTGGCTGTTATTTAATATTTGAAAATGTGTTTTAAAAAATAAACTTTTTAGAACTCATGACAGAAGAGGTAGAATGGAGAATCTTGAGATTGCTCACACAAATACGTGCAAGCAAATGTTAAGTCTATGGTACAAGTTTTGCCTGAGAATTTGTTCATGTTTACTTTGGGTAGTGGTTCTGCTTTACTCTTGCCTCCTTAAAGAATATATGATCTCATGCATAACCTCTACATTCAATACCTATGACAAACTAGCTGAGGGTACTGACATACATCGGATCACAATTTGATTATGTTTTGTGACAGCTGTGATTTGAATGACATTACTTCATAATGAGGGAATTACAATTAAGCTGTCTTATGCAAAACAGTGTCAATATTGTTAAAATGACATTTTTAAAACCTGGTAATTTTGCATAGGTACGGAGTATTAACCTCCAGGGCAACACACCTGGGACTATCACCTGTTGTAATCCTGTGTAATAAGTCTTAGAAATAGGACACTAGTGCTAAAAATAAAAGCATTGTAAGTTCTTGCAAATACAACGAGAATGAGAGGCACAAAAAAGCACTACAGGCATAGGCCTATGCACACGTGTAGTATCAAAAACATTGTCCTCATCCCAGAGGCATCTGTCTCTAATGAAGCTGCTTCTGAGAGCTGATAGTTCTGTTCCTGAATACAACTCAGAGCTCTGTACTTTAACGCCTGCATGGTCCCAGGTTTTAGCTTCCAAAAGGTACTGTGGGAATTGGAGCAGCCTTTCAGAGCAAACTAAAGAAGAACTTGAGCCACAGAGTCATTGCAGGAAGAAAAACCCCACTTAAAACAGATGAGACTGAGGTGAAAGTTGGTGTGGCACTCAAGGTTTGATGAGAGTAAAAACCATACAGACAGCATTTAAATTCTGTGCATCAGTGGCAGGATTAGAGGAACATATAATGAGAGGCCTTAGGGTTTTCCAAGTCCCCAGGCATGCACATATTACATGCTAAAAAACAGCAAACCACGAATTTAGAGAGAAACAGTATTTCTCTAGCAACTGCAGCATGAGCTAATTTCTAAAGGAACTTCACAAACCTCAGCAGGGAGGTAGTGTGAGCCAAAGGAAGGGGAGGGGGAGGGGGGGGGGAAGGTATCTTGGAAAGGGAACAA